>VZTT01062030.1:3591-26432 GCA_013400855.1 Buphagus erythrorhynchus
TTAAAGCTAAGATGATGGAGGTGTATCTGGGAACTTAAATGCAAAGAAACTGTTTATAGATGGGTTGTAAGCAGACCTATCACCCTGCAGAGGAAGGGGAAGCTCATGGCTCACGTACCCCCAGCACCCCGAAGCGCTCTGTCATCGTCCAGCCGCACAGGAAGTCGATCTCAAAGTTGTGGTTCAGGATGATGATGACATGTTCCTTCCCAAAGGTTTTCACCGTGGCCTCGTCTGAGAACAGGGTGCACTCTGTGCCTGACCACCATTCCAGCAGCATTACCAACTCTAGCAAGCATGATGAAGGTGGAGAGAGGAGTTAGGGGTAGCCCTTACAGAAAGCATTTAGAGTTCCATCCTCAGCCCCATTCACTGCCCAGCCTCTCCTGACTCCCAGCACTGTCACCTTCCCAAGCCCACCCAGCAGAGATAGAACAAAAGCTTGGAAGGGTAGAGACCAAACCATATTGCCATCCCTAAGCAGTATATAAGGCACCAGACATATGCATTATGGATAATTTAGCAAGTTTTTAACAGCAACATGTCTGGGCATTGCCATTACAAATGTGAAATTTCACGACCACTGGAAAAAAAGCCCAAAGACTTTTATGCCTGAAAACAGACAGTGGAGCTGCTGATTGCTCCACTAAATGAGCACAGTTCCTCCCAGGTGGGGTACAAATTATGCATAGATGCAGCCTAATGTTTTTGCTCCACATGAAACAAGCCTTATGGAGGTAAACAGACCAATAAAGGTCTTTTACAGGGATGCAGTGACATAGATCTTCTGTGATAGATTTTAATATTACAACACAGGGCTCTAATTGTTCTGCATTATGATCATCAACACAGAGTTAAAAACAGCAGAGAATTGAGCTAATTTATCAAAATACTGGGCAAAGACAGGAATGGTAAATTGTGTCTTTCTTTTACTGCAAAAGAATGAGCCTCTTTCCCTCCATTTACTCCAACTTTAAAGCATTACAGCAACTCTTATTCCACTCTGAACATTTGTTACCCTTTCTTATTTTCTACCTCCCCTTTTTTCATCATAAAACCCCCTTCCACTTAAATTCAGCATGCACTGACTGTAGTTGCTATGGTTAGCTTATTTCCCTCATTTCAGTACATCGAGGCAGATGGAAGGCATTGCTTGCATCATGGGACAACTATAAAAAGTATGAGAATAGTTCATCCTCCCAGTAGGAAGATTTGCTTCCCTGCAAACCACAGTCATTGGTATTTTCTCATTTCAATGAGACATGGATGAAATAAAAATGTGGTTGTACAAATATGGCAGTTAAAAGAGTCCAATCCTTCCCACATGACTACACCTGCAGGGTTCCTCCTCTGTTCCCTCTATCAGGCTCTGCCAGGAGGTTTTTCCCATTAGGAGATTCTGGTTTTGCCAAACAAGGCAGCACCTTTCTGCACAAGGGTTCCTGATCAGGGGGATCAGGCAAGGTCATCTATCCATCTTGCTAAGCAAGAGTTTGGGATCCAGTCTTGCACCACACCAGAGAGAAGGCAAACACAGGATTTAGGTGAATAATGGAGAAAACCAGTCCTGGTCTGCTGAGGGTACAGAGCTCACCTAGAATGGATGTTTTTTCACTCATGCACCAGGTTACTCCCCTGTATCACTTTCAGCACTTGCTCATTTGGAGGCACTACAAAGTTATGCACTTTGCTGGCCAAGACAGCTTAACCCTGGTCAACTGGAAATATGGCAGAGGAAAGGCAGGATTGTCTTGTTCCTTCACACCAGGTACAGGTTTCTGTCACTGCTTCCCAGCTTTGCATGCTTTGTGTTCACTCACCTTCCTTTCTCTGGTTATCCAGGCCCAGTAAAAGGGGAAAGAGGACAACAAGAGTGTCCCCAGAGCACCTTCCAAGCAGGTGGCCAGGAGAATGGAGCAGTGGTACCAAACACATCGTGGTACTTGGAGCAATTGTCCCTTTCCATTGCTGACTATGTACCAAGGAGGAACATCTCTGGTACCTGCTACATTTTCTTATAAAAATTATAATCACATGGGTGTGTTTCTTCTTCAAAATCAGGGAAAAAGATCTGCAGAGGCCAGTGTGGATGGCTTTCTGCAGAACATTTCTTTCACCTTTCTCCCTAAAAGAGTGGAGGATTTGCCAGAGCTCATACTGAGAGAGGAGGGCTGATGAGCCAAAGGATTAACACGAGGAAACAGATTGTCCTCTACAAGTGTGCTGACAAATGATGTAATTATAACCAGGAGTGGGCTCATTTCCTTTTTTTGATGTGTGGGTTACAGCTCCATTGTGTGGCACTGATCCTGCCAATGCTACAGCAAGAACATCCTTCTGAATGAAGGAATGGGAACACTTGCACTGCCCAGGAGAGTTCTTGTAGGGAATCAGCAACACCTGGCTGCAACCATGCCCTGTGGCTGGGGTTCCCACACACCAAAGCAGGTGCATTTACAGCCTCACAAACCCCCCAGAAGCAAAGCAAACAAGGGGCACTGCACATCCCTCAGCTGAAAGTACCAATATCTGAGAGGTTATTTTTGCAACTGGACTAACCCAAACATGCTGCACTCTCCAAAGGTGTGATTCATCTGAAAGGAGCTGACGTGGGAGAGCTGCAAATACAGAGTACCTGTCACGAATTTATGGGTTTATGGTGGAGCCAGAGCCTGAGAGACTTCCTTCCCCAAATGTCTGTCAGGAACATTGAATAGAACCTCTCTCCCTCCCCTTTGGAAGCCAGGCTTTATGTATTTGAGAGGAGATACAGTAAGAACAGAGCCTGGTTTTTCAGCACAGAGCCACATACAGGATGACCTGTGTACCCCTCCCTGCACACTGATCCTCTGCCAGCTTCTCTTATAGACCCTCAGCCTAAAATTACAAACAACTTGGAGAAAGTGAGCAAAATGTAGCATCCAGGGCAGAACACTAACCTACAGCTTCCTTGCCAAAAGGCTTCTCCATACTGAAACATATCTCATTATGAATGGCAACACTGGAGCTACTGCATTTACACAGCTTACCTAAATTGCTATAAATCATAATTGAAGAGCATATTCTGTCAGCTCTTCCATTACAGGCCATCAGCTCTATGCAATCCCACATAACATTTACATTAATTTTCACAGTTTAATTTCCCAATGTGTTAATTTGTAACAGGCTATACACTAGGGGTTATCCTACATACAACACAATTATCTACTTAGCTTCTCCAAACCACTTTGAACAATGGTGTGGGCTATTTCCAGTGTTTAGAGGATATAAGACAGCAGCATTTGCAGTGTGATTGTTTCATGCACAATGCTAACTAGGGGCTGAGCCTAAAGCCTTACAGGAGCAAGCAGCTCATATCCTCAGAAAAGCCTAACTATTAATGTAGCAGTAGTTTTCAGCATGAGATCAGATTCTAGAATATTAAAAGCACAAAGAAATTCTTACAAGCAAATTAAAAATAAAAACTCCTATATGTCCCCACTCTCATCCATCCAAACTCATTTTGAAGTTTCTACTTAGCTCTTCTATTACAATACCTTTTTACAATACCTTCTATTACAATTCCCTTGGCTATTACAATACAATACATTTTTTGACCATTTGCCTGCTAGTCTGTTTAATTTCCTCTCTCCTGTGCTTCTCAGTAGGCAGGACAAAAAGCACAGTAAAGGCAGGGACAACTTAAAAAAGCTTAAAAAGAGATTGAGATAGACACCTCAGAGAGTTTTGTTTGGTGATACTTCACATTGATGATTTACAAAATGTGGGTGCCTGTCAGTGGACTGCTGAACTGTAATTTCAGTGTTCATTCTGGTGACTCATTTAGCCAAAGTGGGAGTTGGATGCTGAGCTGAGCACTAAGGTAAGTGGCCGTGCATACTGGGAGGGGATGGAGAATGGAAACCGATTAGATGATTCACTGCTGAAACAGAAGGTGACATTTGGGCTAAGGAGCCTTCTAAACACTCCAAACATTCTCAGAAATCCAGCCCTCTATTAAGCTCTGTGAGGAGAAGGAGAAGGCATCCACAGGGAGGAAGTTTTGCAAAGCTCTGGAAGAAGAGAACAAAGAAGCTGCACTCAGTGCAGAGCTGACCCGGGCAGAAGAAGAAACACTGACAAACTGCTCTCAAGAGGAGAGAGACCCTGGCCTCAGAGATGGGCACTGAAGGGTGTAAGGGGATTCTGAAGTTTGTCACACAGTTCAGCTGCAGAGACATCTACATGAGATACTTTAAGATAGACCTCTCTCTCTGCAGCCCACACAACAAACTTGGGCTCCTACATGATCAATATTGCTCATATGCTCAGTACCTGAGCCAGTCTCACAACTGTCCCTTAGCACAGGTGCTGGTACTGGATGAAGATGGCATTGAGACAGAAATAACAACTCCTATCAGTCCAGATAAGGTTGGAGGTGCAGAGGAGCTTTACTTCCCACTTTTTTGAATGACAGAGTGACAACACACATCAGACCCTCTACTTCTGTATGATTTCCCAGCATTTCGGAAAAAAAAAAAAAAAGGCTGTTTTGACATGCTCTGAAAGAACCTACATCTAACTTACCATTCTCTCATCTCTGTGTGCAAACAGATACATGTTCATACATGTATATGGTTTGGTTAACAAAAGCAAAACCAGGAAAAACCCCTCCAATCCCATCCCATCCCAGCATACTCACGGCTCCAAAGGGAATAGGCAAGGCGACAGTTCACTCGGCGATAAAGCTGCTTGTTGATGGGCCAGAGGAGCAGCGTGCATAGCTGAATGAAGTTAATGATCAGTCCACTGACAACAAAGACGAACCCAATGAGGAGGTGAACTATGAACTGGGTCTTCAGGAAGGCAATGAAGCCCATGATAACCACTCAGAAGCGTGTGCAAGGGCCGTCACTCAGAATAACTGTCCTGGAAGAGGGAAAAAAAAAACAAGGAAGAAAAGAGTCAAATGGAGAGTGGATTTACAGCTCTGAGGAAGGACACAGCAAAAGGCCTGAAACAGTCCAGGCTCATTCACCAAGAGGAAACCCAACCCAATAAACACTGTGCTCTCCAAGCCTGCCTCATGCAGGTCTTCACACAATGAACTGGTGGTTCCAATCCCTGCCCAAAATAGGAAGGAATCATTATTTACAATTTACAGCCCACTAGGAAGATTATTGTTTGCTGAAGAGACTAATCTCACACCTCTCTTCAAACAAATACCACATAATTGGGAGTTAATGCTGGGAGGAATACAGAGCCCTGCACTCACAGTGAGCAGCAGAGCCCTGATGGGCAAACAGGGGCTGGATCTTTAGGGATGCTCTCCTGAACTGCAACAGGAGCAGGGCTGGTCACACACAGCATCATTCTGGCAAGCACTAAGGCATGAAAATGGAAATCACGTATTCCCACATTCAAAACCCATGCTGGAGCAGGTCTAATAACTTCTCACTTTGTCAAGCCACAGTTCTGTGATCAAATATACCAGTTAGTGTGGGGGAAAAAATGTTAAAATGATAAAAAAGCCTTAGGCTATGTAGCAGTACAAACATGAACTGGAAAGGGCATTGGTGTAGAATCTTGATTCCACTGAATTAGCCAGAGCACTTAGCTCTGAGCATGTGCCACATTTATACCAGCTGCAGAAGGACTGGCAACGTCTGAACCAGCAGAACACCACAGGAGCTTAGGCAAGCCTGATCCACTACAAATCCTGTCAGCATTTACCAAACCACCAAACTGAGTTTATTGCAAACCCCATATTACCCAGGACTGGCCTGTTTGACCTGCTGGGTACTGGAAGCCCTGCAAACCCAGCCAGGCTGTCAAACCACAGCCTCGACGTCTCACCCAAAAAATAAATCTTGACCCTGATTTTCTGCCACGGCTTGCTGATGGTGTTCATGCTCAGCTTTTACAAATGTGGCAAATGACCAGATCAAGCAGTAGATGGTAACAAACCCCTTTGACAAATCAGGCATCCCAAGGTGATGTGGACCTGCTGTCTGAAAATAAAGTCTCTGCCAGCTGTGAGGAATCAAATAATTTTCACTCACCACCTGCTTACAGTGTGCTGCTATTTAAAAAACTCTACAGCAATTTTATTGTAAAAGCTTGTTTTCTATCCTCTCTTCTACCAATCAGGTACATCCTCTCAAGGCACAGTGTGTCTAGTTTTTGCACAATTAACATCCATTTGCATCATTAGTAACCTACCCACTTCAGAAGCACATTAGAGAGGCAAAAAAAAAAGCCTGGCTGAACACAGCCAGTATTGTGCCTACCACAGAAAGCAAAGCAAAGCAAGATGAATAGTACTGGAGCTCATGATAAATAATCTAAATTCTCCCAGTGTTTTCCTGTAAGGATGAAAGAAACATTTCTTCCATTAATAAATTACTTCAAGAACAGCTGTTGGGAAGCAGAGACTTCTGTTCAAAAAGGAACAAGTGGAGCACTCCTAAGGCTGCAGTTGTCTCACACAGCCAAAACACCACACCAGTGTTCACACACTGCCATGTGGGAGGCAGCCCTGGCATCCACTGACTCCCTAGCACTGGGCTTGTTTGTCTTTTCCACTGGCCTGCTCTAATAAATACTGCCAAACATTAAACAGCAAGTTCTTCACTTCCAAGGCCAGAGTCATTCTCTTCATCTGGTGTATCTCAAAACTCAGCTCAAACAAACAAGAAAAGAACAATTCCCCTCCATGTCCTCAAGCTATTTCCTGAGTTCTTGCTTGCCCTCTGCAGAGCCATGTACAAACAGCTTTGCTGGTGACTGTGTCCAGTGTCAAACCATTCAAAGGCTGGACTTGAGTATCCTGGAAGCTCTTCCAACATGGTTCTATCTATGACAGTCATTAGAGCAGCCTTCTGCTGCACAGCTTGGCCCCTCTCAGACAGGGGCACAAAGCACACACAAATGGCACAAGGAGAAATAGGAATGTCAGGGATTATCTATCCTCAAATAAAATGGCTTGGCTCCACTTCCACAGCCTCTTGGCTTTGAGCAGAGTCTGTGGTACTCTGGTATTTGTCTCCTACATTGAGGACATTGCTGTTTTACAGACCCCAAAGGATACATCCCTCCTTGCATTGCAGCAAGACGGTTTCTCCAGCTTTGTTAGACATGGAAAACAGGATTTATCACTCTTGCACCAGCATCCTGCCCCACATGCTGGGCACCATAGAATCATTAAGGCTGGAAAAGCCCTCCAAGATCACTGAGTCCAATCTTTGACCAACCACTACCTCGTTAACTAAACCACAGCCATAAATCTCACATTCAGTCACTTTTTGAACACCTCCAGGAATAACAACTCCACTATTTCCCCAGGCAGTGTCAATGCTTAACAACACCTTCCATGAAGAAATTCCTCCTGATGTCCAATCTGAGCCTTCCTGGCACAGCTTGAGACCTCTTCCTCTGGTCCTGTTGTCTGATCATTCCAGTTTCACTGCTGGATACAGAACCTGCCAGTCTCTGTTCTGACAATCCCTCACTTAACTGGATTTGACTTTTCACATAATTAGAAGTTAACCTTAATCCAGGAATTCTTTAGTTTTCTGCATCCCTGCCCACGTAGGACAGGAGACAATTTAGGGACAGGGCAACAGGCAAAGGTGGTCAGCAGCTGTTGTGTTGTATGTCATGGTCAGGGTTGGGGGAAGGATGGGGAAATCAGTATTTGCTGAAACAAGGAAAAGCACCACTTCTGCATTTGACATATGTATTAAGATCAGCCTAGTGAAGTATCTAGGAAGTAAACATCTGCCCCAGTCTAAGACAGTAAGTCTCAGCACTATTAAGTTTTTCTTTTTTTTAAAAAACCTACCCATAGGTTTTTACCCTACCCTGCATTTTAAAAGACCTGCTGGTAAAAATCTTATTTCTGCCCTTGTTTTCCTAAAACACTGTAACTTCCCAGTATTGACCTTTCACCACAAAAACTTAATTTCCTCCTGTACTGCCACACTGAGAACTGTGGGGAATTTTAGTACTCTCCCTGCTTTCACAGGATCAGAGAATGGTTTGGGTTGGAAGAAGCATTAAATATCACCTACATGGGCAGGGACACCTCCCACTAGACCAGGTTGCTCAGAACCCCATCCAGCCTGGTCTTGATCTTTTATCTGCTCTCATGAAAAAGTTCTTAAATGCTCTGCATCCTTCAGGGCTCTCTCCCTTATTTCTGTGCCTCTCAAGAAAAGGACAAGAAGACAAACGTCTTGGTGTGGTGGGCTAACCCTGGCTGGAGAACTGGTTTATCACTCCCCTCCTCACCTGGACAGGGAAAACACAACAAAAGGCTTGTAGGTGAAGGTAAGGAGAGGGAGAGATCACCAATTACTCACCAATTACTGTCATGGGCAGAACAGACTCAATGTGGGGAAATCAGCTCAATTTATTACCAATCAAAGCTGAGTGTGGTAATGAGAAATAAAACCAGATTCTAAAACACTTTCTCCCAAACCTTCCCTTTTTTCTTGGGCTCAACTTCCTGATTTTTTGTATTTCCTCCTGCCCAGCAGTGCATGGGGACAGGGAATGGGGCTGTGGTCAGTCCATTACTCATCTCTGCTCCTTCTTCCTCAGAGAGAGAACTTCACAAAAACTTGCCCTGTTCCAGAGTGGAGTCCCTCCCACAGGAGACAGTCCTCCATGAACTTCTCCAGTATGAGCTCTACACCAGCTGCTCCAGCCTGGTTCCTTTCCTCAGGGTGAAATCCTTCAGGAGCAGCCTGCTCCACAGTGGGTCCCTTGCAGGGTCACAAGTCCTGCCAGCAAACCTGCTCCAGCCTGGGCTTCCCACAAGGTCACAGCCTTCTTCAGGCTCAGGTGTGGGCTGCTCCAGGTGGATCTCTGCATCCCCACGGATCTCCATGGGCTGCAGGGGCATCTCCACTCCAGTGCCAGGAGCACCTCCTGCCCCTCCTGCACTGACCTTGGAATCTCCTGGGCTTCTCCCACACCTTCACACTCCTCTCTCTGGCTGCTGTGGAGTTCTTTCCCACCTTCCTTCTTCAGGACACTCTCCCAGAGGTGGTTCCACCATCTCTGATGGGCTCAGCCTTGGCCAGTGGGTCTGTCCTGGACTCGAGGACAGAGCTATGTCCTGAAGCCCCACGTTCACGTGGATTCTCTGGTTTCCAAAAGATGCTTTGTGCCTCTCAGCAGAAGTCAGAATATAACTGTTCTCCTTTACCCAGCTTTCTGCATTCATGGAAGTCACAGAATTCACAGAATCACTGGGTTGGAAGAGACCTCCAAGATCATTAAGTCCAACCCATGCCCTAACACCTCAACTAGACCATGGCACCAAGTGCCACATCCAGTCTTTTTTTAAACACATCCAGGGATGGTGATCCCACTTCCTCCCCAGGCAGATAATTCCAGTACTTTATCACTCTTTCCATGAAAAACTTTTTCCTAATATCCAACCTAATTTTCCCTTGACACAGCTTGAGACTGTGTCCTCTCGTTCTGTTAGCTGCTGCCTGGTGAATTCCTAATGATTAAACCTCCTAGAGACTTCTACCTCTGCCAGATGTCACTGGAATGTGCCACCAAGTTCAAAGCCATTAGAAGGGAGAATGACAGAGAAGTGACTCCATCAGCCCCATTTCATTAAGAAGTCAGGTTAAAAAACCCCAGATGCACAACATGCACATTGCAGCATTTCATGACACGTAGCTGTTTATGAACTCAAAATTAAAAATTAAGCCACTAATCATTCTATAAGACAGTATATTAATTTTGAATTCCAGATTTTAATTAATTTCTTGCTGTCACATGTGTGCAATCCCTCTGAAGTTCATGATGTTTGCATATGAGCATGAAATTAGAAACTGCTCCACTGATCCTAATATTCTAACCCAGTGAGAATTAATGTGCTTGACAACAACAAGAACTGTGGCAAGCAGTATTTACATCTTAGACCTTTGCATTCAGTTTCTCTAAACATGCTTTTGCCATCTCTGCTGTGCCATATTTACCTCCACCCATGAAACCAATTACAGACATCTTTTGCCCTGAACATCTTGCCCCCACCCTGAAATCTGGTATTTTACCTACTTTTCCTATTTGAGAAATGAGTGAAACTTTTAGAATGCTGAATTTTACCTTTCACCACCACATTTTAAAATACTGAATTTTTCAGATGAAGCTTTCTAAGCCTCCTTGATATCTGTATAAACTTGGCAAACCCTGCCTGTGAGGAAGGGTTAATGATGTTGCAAGTCAGAAGCAGAATATAAAAGGCAAACAAATTTTGTTGGCCATCAAGAGTTTCCTGGCAGTTTTTCAGAATTCTACAAGCACTGGTCATCAAAAACACACAAGGAAAACAAAACCTATTTTTTATTTAAAATGAGATCTACCTGTTGCATGAGCTGCTTCATGAATATAGGGACAGATTAAAGCAGCAGAAACCAGGAGCTCAAGAAAATGGCTTTTTTCTCAGGATACTTTCTACCCTTCCAACCTTTCTGATGACCCAACTTGGGCTATTTCTCTTTCAAAAGCATGAAAATCACCAGCCTAAGTGTGTCTGCTCCCTCACTTCCCCTGAGATCAGAAAACCCAAGAATACTCAGCAGCTACCCAAGAGTCAGGGCAGAGATATGAGGGAAAGCTTCCAATGGCCCTGCCTATACTTCGTTGTCAGATAAATAAAAGTACAGATCCCAATCTGGTTATTTTTGAAACCTTCAGAAATACCATACTGCCACAGGAGGAGCAGGTTATTTTCCTGGACATTTCTGGGACATTCCACACAAAACAATGTTGATCATCTTATGACCAATGCTTAGAAGTAATCAGTTACTGCTAAGAAATAATTTTTCCTTGTAGAAATTTTTTTTTCCTTTCACTTCTAGCTGAAAGATGAAAGTGCAGTGGCTATCCAGCTTTTAAAAGCTAAATTACACATTCACAGCAAACAAGCCTGATAACAGGAAAATATTCAGGAAGACAACAGGCTGTTGATGGACTCCAACTTCCTGCACTGTTCCACATTTCCTTCTGGGATGAGGGATCTGGGAGCCTGACCCTCGTGATGCAGAAGCCATACAAAACCCATGGAGAGAGTATTTACCCAGGACTTCGCCCCAGACTTTAAAAAACCATCCCAAGACTCCTGCCCACACCACCATGGCACCACTAAAAGCAATCTCCACTCATTTATTTTAGAGCCGCCACTGGCAACCACAGGTGTCTAAGTAGGCTGGAAAACAGAGCTTAGATCAACAGCAGTGAGTCAGAGAGAATAAGCAAATAAGCAAATAAGGTATAACAACAGTTTTGGTACCCATTTGAACAGTCTGTACCAGGGATTCTCCAGATAAGCTGTAAAAATAGACAGCCACTCAATTGCATCCCACACAGCATTACAAACTGTCTACTACAGACCCAGCCTTTGAAACCTAAGCATGACAGAAAGATTATCTTAGTTTCTCACACAATGTAAGTCTAATTTCCCTGAACATGCCTCAGTGAGATGCAAGGCTGATTCAGAGTTCATTAAAAATCCTGCTTGTTATGAATTTTTAAAATTGAAGGGTATGGAAAAGAATTTTAAGCTAAACTGAGGTCACAGAGATCTAAGTTTGTTTTTGAGTTTTAAGAACTAGGAATAAGATCTCAAAAAGAAAAAATGGTACCATCATGAAATGAATTATGAAATCAGATGAAAACTCATTCCTTGAAATGTTGTCCATCTTGGCCTTGAAACAGCACCAGAGCCAATTTCCAGAAAAGATCAAGAGTGAAAGATTATCACCACTATCTGTCTGAAATACATTCCTTACTTTGGGCTTCATCTAAAAGCATTCAAGCCACACACAGGAATTTGCACTCATGTCAATAGGTTTGGCTCAGTATCTGTAGAGATTTTTGATATAACTATTTCCATCAAATAAAAAGCCTTTGGTTTGACTCATCATCTTAATGAGATGCCAATACTTTGAGGTTAAAAATAAAGAAAGAAAAAAGCTATGCACATGGCTCTGACATTCATGATCATTTCACAGGCATATAGAATTAGACTTACTGAGAAGTTTTTACATTTCCTTCTTATCTACAAGATATAGGTTGCTCTAAGAAAAAAATACAAAGACAACCAGTTGTTTAACTTGCATTTTGTAGTGGGAAGACCACAGAATATAATAACAAAGCAAAGAAAAGCATTCAAACAACTCAGTGCAACCAGAAGGGAAAAAAACAGCTCTCAATACTGCACATCACTGCACCTGAGGGGCAGATTTCCCTCTTCCCTACCCTAAATGCAATGTTAGTGACATGACTGAGCCTCTCCAACAGCTGCATAGAGCACCATGCTCATGCCACCACTGGAGATGAAATTATATTTCCTCTAACTTGTTGCTCCACAATATTACAGTTGAAAACACCAGCAATATTAAAATAGCTGTTTTCCAAATTTAATTGCAACCACTTCCTTGTATCACGCTTGGCACAAAAAAGAGAGAGCGAGTGTGCACAAATTCAATTTCTCCTCAGCATACACCCTCAGTTAACACTGCCTCTATTTGAACAAATGGATTGGATAACCAAAATGAACCCTGACTTCCTTAGAAATCTGCTGGCTGCAAGACAGCCCCCACAAGGAAGCAGAACTCCTTGCAGAATTCCTGTCACTGCGAGCACCTCTTTATTGACAAAGAAAATAATGGTATTTTCATAGGGATTTTCTGTTCACAACAGGGAAACTAGAGAGATTTGTCACGAGTTCCCTGGGTAAAATCAGCTCAGACAACTTTGATGTCATGGCTGAGTCTCACCAAACCAGGCTGACATCACTTTTCCCACAAAACAGCCTCCCATACTCACAAGACATCACAGGGTTCTGCATTGAGCTTTCCAGGGAAGGCACCCCACAACTTCAACACTTGCTTTGTGCACCCAACATGTTTTTATTTCAGGAAGACAATCACTGTGTTATGTTTTAATAAACTTACAATAGTTTCTATTAGAGAATGTCACTTAAAACTGCTTGTAGGTGTTTGTGTGCTGCTTCTCCCCTGGATACACACATTTGTCATCCCTCAGTCTGCAGTCTCACGCTTTTGTTTCAGTATGAGCAGTGCAAAATTAATTTTTCTTAGAACTAGAATTACAAAACATTAACTGTGTATTAAATTTAGACTAGATAATAATTGCAAATTTGGTAAATTCGCCTCATTTCTCACAGGTTCAGATGGGGTTTGTGGGTATATGCATATTTACAGATACTTGTGAGAGCTCTTGTAAAACTCAGCCTTAACAAACCTTGTCCCAAACTCCAATATTACTGATCAACAAGGTTTACCCAACTGCAAGCATCTGAACTCAAGTTTCCTTTTACCTGCTTGCTATCAGGAGAAAAAATAAACACCCTGTAACTTGTTTTACAAAGCACACAATCACATAATTAGCCTGATTTTGGAAACCAAAATCAGAAAGACACAGATTATTCCTGGTTTTGTCTTTAGTGGAAGGCACAGAGACCTGAGCCATCGACCCAGGGCAAGGGGGATCCATGCTCCCACCAGCACAGCAAGACACAGCAGGATGGAGCAGCAGAAGACAAGCAAGACTGCAATTTCAAAGGAAAAAGGATTAAAACCAGGGGAAAGTACCAGCCCACTGCAAGACATTTACACTGAAATGCACGAGCTAGAACACTGTCATATTCTGTATATTTTAAGAAATAAATAGGAACAATTATTCAGCTTTGCAAATTCCTCCTGGCTCCAGACAGACAGCTAAGCGTGACTCACTCAGAAATGGGTGTCAAACACCTTCTGCCAGTCTTGTTCCTTCTCTTGGGAACTTCTAAACTTCTCCCTGGCCTTTTTTGTTTGCTTGGTGGCAGCCAGGCTCCCCACTTTGCCACTCTGGATAAAACTCCCTCAGGGGAGAAGCAGGATGCTAATCCTTGCTAGCTCCTGAGTTTCCTATTCCTTCCCTCGTGTCATACTCTCCTCTTTTTTTACACACACCAACAGCTTCCCAGGCCTGAGCAAGAGCCCTGCTTTGTGCCACAGTGGACTTAAGCCCATTCCATCACAGGCACTGCCTGCCCACTTGGTGCTCAGTTTGTGTGTCAATCCCAAATTCTGAAAAATCTGTCAAGCTTCCAGCTTGCTTTGAGAGCAAAAGCAGGCTGGGAGATGCTCTTGGAGAACTCAGCACACTCCAGCAGGTCTAGCAGGTCCACTGCAGTTCTTCAAAGGACAGGTTTATATTTTCAGTCCTGGTAACTGCTCCCTGGAATCTCACCCCGAGGGAAATGGCAGGGTGTCCTGCCTGAGTTAAAACTGGGCAGATTTTGGGCAGCACTGGGATGCAGTACCTGCCAAGCAGCACTGGGATGCTCCTGCTGTTGAACACTCCCTTTATTTCCCCAGACAGGCTCACTCACCAGTAATAAGTAAGAAAGGACATCACAGAGTCACAGGATAGTTTGGGTTGGAAGGGACTTTGACGCTCATCCCATTCCACCCCCTGCCATGGGCAGGGGGACATTCCACTATCCCAGGTTGCCCAGAGCCTCACCCAACCTGGCCTTGGCCATTTCCTAGGATGGGACATTCACAACTTCTCTGGGCAGCCTGTGTCCTCCCCACCCTCACAGGGAAGGACTTCTTCCTAACATCTAACCTAACCTTACCCTCTTCCAGTTTGATTTCCCTGTGTTCTGTCACTCCAGTTCCACTCATGCAGAACTCTCCAGATCCAGGAAGCTGTTCTGAGCTCTCCACACAATCCTCTCTTCTCTAGGCTGAACAGCCCCAGTTCTCATCCTGTCTCCATGGGGGACGTGCTCCACTCCCTTATGAAATTTGTGGCCTCCCCTGGACTCACTCCAACACTTTTATACCCTCCTTATTCTGGGGGCACAAGAACTCTACACAGTATTCCAGCTGAAAAATCTTGGCTGGAGAAGCGAGCAGAGCACCTTTGGCAAACACAGGGCACCCCTTGAACCCTGTACACCAAGGGAGGGATGCCTGGGAGAGGCAGGAGCCAGCTGGAGCTCCCTGCCCAGCCCAGCAGCAGCTCACCCCTCATTTAATGCTGCACTTGCAGTGAAATCACCACCAGCATCACAAGACATTTAAGCAGTTTTGAATGCCCATCATGGAAAATAAGCCAACAAATCTCCAACGACCACAGAGTTCTTCCATCTCCCAAAGTTATACCCAAAGCATGGGAAACACTAATGACAGCACACAGCTTTAGGATGTTACAGATGTAAAACACATCCCCAGAGGGACCTGCTGATTTTCCACTTGTGCTCTCTGCAGCTAAGCCATGGCTGACCAGTTTGTGCTCAGCACCACACTGGTGTGGCTTTAAGGTTTATGGAGGCAGAAGGAAGCAGTGTATCTCCCTGGAAGGAGTAGGATGGAGGGAATGACCAATTTCAGCCATGTTTAGTGCTCATAGTGTGGGTACTCTGAAGATTCAGTAGGTAGCACTGTACTGACACACCAAAGAATGCCCCTCTGCCAAAGGCAGGTCTCACTATTAGGGCAGAAATCCCTGGATTTGAAAATCACTTTGCTTATACATTAATATACACACAGATACAAAAACATGCTGATGTCCAGCAACTTCCAGGATAGGAATTCCCCTCATGAAGGAACTTCATTTCAACCCAGAAGTTATGTTGGTATTTGGTAAGAAATTATCTGTAAAAAAATCAGCATTGTAATCAGAGAAAGGGTGGGAAGTGGAAACCAGGAGATAATGGGTCTCATGATTGAAAAGGAATGCCACAAGGTTGGGCTGGCCATAATCAATGCTCTTCTCAAATCAGCTCATTATTTTTCCATCCCCCTGCAGTCTGAGCACCTATGTAAGTGCTGCACTATATCAGCAATCCCAGAAATCTGTGATGAAATTTGCATTTGGACAGAAGCACTAATGTTTCTTTTTTTACAGGCAATGTGACAAGAGCATCAAATCTCTCCCCACAAAAGTGATTGCTGCCAGTTGAATTTTTCCCGTTGAGTCAGTGCATACATTAACCAATACAGAGTAGTAAGAAAGTTAAGATGAACATTTTAGACATACTCTTGCAAAAAGCACAGACAAAAGGAAGCAATTCTTCCCAGTTCTCAACTGGAAAAGACTCCTGCCCTGAGCTTAACTTTTCAAATGCTCAGAATGTGACACATACATGGTTTCTCCACTTTTGTTCCCCATGCAGGTCACTGTTATTTCTGCACAAACACCTTGAATATTGTGAATCCCTGACCAGGCTGGGTGCTGACACAACTCCCATGGCCAGGAGGAGCTGCAACCTCCCCCTCCACTTGACACGAAGGTGGGCAGAACCAACAATAAAGTACATATTGTGAGTCAAAAAAACAACTCGGGATTTTAGTTTGACTAAAAAACGCAAAACAACACAACACACCAGACACTAAAAAAGTGAAACAAACTCTACCTGCTTAAAATGATGAAAGAGGACTGAGACCAAAATTTACAAACATGTGATTTCACAGAAATAGCTGGAGCTGTAAGTTAGCTCTGCAAGTTCTTCTCATATACCTGAAAAATGGGCATTTTTTTTATTTTGAAGAAATCAGGACTTTTGCACTATCTGACTGGAAATCATGTCAAGATTTAACCACCAGGAAATCACATTCTGCATCTAGCAGCTCTATTATTTTCAGCCTTTCCCACGGAGCAAATGCTGATACTGACATTTTTTCCCCTCAAATGTAAGCATTTTCCATTTCTCTTGCAAAGAAAGACTTTTTGCCTTAATTACTTCTGCTTTTGATAGAGCTAGCAGGTGTAGTGAGTATTTTCTTCATTTCAACTAGTTCATTCAAAGTTGAAAACCCAACTGGGAGTTGAAAAAAAAATAAGAGCCTCTTGCAATCTCTGAATAAAAAGCAGGTGGGAGAAAATGAGGTCTCTGAATTTTAAAGCAGCCAGACTTTCCTTGACACTTAGGTCTTGTTTTCTCCCTTACATTCTGGCTGAGGCTGCTCTTTAGTGAGAATACTATCCAGAGTGGATTTTCACAGTAATTCAGTATCTTTCCAAAGCCTTTCATTCTTTCTGAAGTTATTAAGATGGATAGTTTGACTGCACGGGTGAAAATGTATTTTTATGAATACAAAAACCTGAAGCTACCACAATTACAACTAGCACCATGAAACAGGATTTAGTCAGATTTATGTCTAGACTCTGATAGTGACACTTTTTAAGCATTGTGAGGAAAATGCTAACAAACAGTTCAAGAGTATGCTTAGATAGTATTTCATCTCCTTGAGTCCTAATTTCTAACTTGAGATTAACATCTGCCTTGCATCTGGTAATTAAACCTCTCATTAAGTCTCAGATTCTGAAGTTTAATTAGGTAAAAAACGTTTCCTTTGTTTAAAAAGACAAACTCAAACCAAACCAACCAAACCAGGCTGAAATACAAATATTTCAGGGAGAAACTTCAGCATTTCTAACTTCAGCATTTCTGTATTTCTGTGCAGGGATTTTCAATTTGACAGTAGATTTGCTGAAGTGCCCTTTCCTGAGTCACCTGCTCTGCTTTGTACAACTCTCAGGTCACAAAAATTTGCAGAGTTTCTCCAACCTCGTTGAAGACAGAGTTTCAGTGACAGCAAGTGGCCAGAGCAGAGCTATGGAGCAACCAGATGAACTGGAACATAATAAATTAATTAGACACAGTAAATGATACTGGACTTTTTGTTCCAGGTTGCCCCAATAAACTGTAACACCACAAAGCCAACGTAATGGCTTTAAAGAAGTCAAATATTACGTAGAAAGGCATCTTTTAGAAAATGCTGCCTGTTTCCAGATGAGTGCATGGTTTCCCCCAAAGACCAGAGTGCACAGCTCCAGGTGTGCCCTGGAGCCACTCCCCTGGATGGAGGAACAAGTTCCAAAGTGAGCCTCACAAGTGCTGAACAGAAAACCTGACCCGTGGGGCTGCCACTACTGATACCAACACTAAATTAAATCCAAGGAGTGCACAGGGACAGCCAAACCTCCTGCAAAAACAGCAGCTTCCCCACACCCCTGGGGAGCAAAGGGCCCAAACCTGATTCACAATTGCTCAGGTAGAAGAGAAGGGGGAAGATAAATGAACATAGCTTAAGAGCTGAGAAACTGAGGGGGAGTACAGACCATGCTCCCCCCTGAATCCACAACATGAACAAGTCTTCCATCCATCACTCTCCACCTCCATGCCAGAATATTTAGCATGTTATTTCTCTCCCCACACTGCATGCAACTACAGGAGTTATTTATACGTCAGAAGAAACCCTCCTGACTTTATTTTTTCCCCTACTTGCTGAATTCACAGAGTAAAATGACAGTCTGGTGTCCTGACATCAATCTGATGCTAGCTACTATCACGCCACAGGGACATGGTTATTATATTAATAACCAAAACCACTATAACACTTGGATTTAGTCAGACAAGATAAGCTTACTAATCACCAGAAACAAACCCTCTGACCTGGGCTGTTTGTTTCCCAGTGCTTTGAGCACAGAAGGAAGCTGACACACACAAACCTGGTGCAGCTCTGCCCTGTTCATCAGCTTCCTTCCACCAAACCTGCTCCCACTGGATGAGAAAAGCAATCACCAGCTAATCCAAAAACTTCCCAGACGTATCAAGAGGGTAGTAAACCTAAAATATCCTTGCTTCATCTCCTTCTCCACGTAAACATCTATTTTCAGAATTGTAGCTTCTATTACTGATCTCTTGAGAACAAATGATTTGTTTTTAATTCCACCCTCACCATGGCAATACGTGCACCAAGTAGAAAGATGGTCTATTTAGTGAAGTGCATTTGATGCTATTTCTGAACTCAAGATACAAAACAGTGTCTTAATGCTTTGCAAGTTTTATTTCTACAGTAATTTCACAAGAACTCAAGCACCCATTATTTTTTCTGATATTACAAGTCACTTCCCCAGTCATGTTTTCTGCTAAAGAAGTTTTGAACGAGGCTATTATATTTTAAGAACAACATTTTTTTCCTGACATCTCATACCATCATTTCTAGTTGGTTTTCTCTGCAAAGTTTCTCCCTCTCCTCTGTGTTCATGTATTCATTTTTGTTATCCTACCTGCTCCCTCCCATGTACACAGTTGTCTCCTCAATTCTTCCCTGGATGACAGTTCCTACGAGCACTTTATGATCTTTGCTATACACATCAAAGTTTTGCTTTCACCTTCTGGTTTTATAAATGTACTGGACTGTGTAAAAGCAAAAAGAATACATGTACGACAGGGATCTGAGGGAAAGCATTTCAAACAATTACAGGTGAATATATATTTCAAACTATAGGACAAACAGGAGAAGGGGAGTGACTCCAGCTGCTGAGAGCATCTGTTTCTCTAGCACACTCCTACTGTAGGATGAGACATCAGCACTTCACACACATGAGGCCAAACCATGGACACCTGCACTGGCTTGAGTCTCTCCAGGCAAAAAAAGGACCACCAAAAAAGAAAACCCACAACCTTCTTCCAGGTTTACTTCAGTTTCAAAGTCTACCAAACTTCAGATGTTTGCATTTTCAAATGGCCTGTCCCAAGCAGCCACCTCTGGAAAACGTGACTCATCATTCACTTTTGAACACAGACTAAAAAGGTTCTCTTTAAAGATGACACCAATTTATATTACGGCCAGCTGTGTTAACAACACAGGAACATTGGCTCAGCACTGCAACAAGCTCAGTGCAAAGAGGCTGAGCAAACACCATCCTTAGACATTTTCAAAACTCAACTGGACAAAGCCCTGAGCAAACCAACCTGTTTCTGAAATGAGCTTGGCTGAAAGCTGCCTCATACTCAAATCACACCCACCCAACTATATTCTATATTCTACTATATTCTATTTTTAATGACAAACCCATAATGACAATCTCCATAGAAAAAAAGATGCTGAGATCTCTCATTTGATCATGTGAAGCCATCCTGAGACCTTCCTCCTTGAAATGTCATCAATGGGCTGTACAGGAAGGCAGGCATTGCACATGGAGCAATAATAATAATAATAATGAAGTCCAAACTGCCTGAGTTTTCACTCCACTTCCCAGGAGGTTTTGGCAGCCTGCAATGAGCTTTATGTTGTCACGGCTACTCTTACAAGCATTTCATCCCTCCTTTAGAACTAATCACATCCCAGCTGCAGTACAGACACACCCTACCAGGTAACTCAGCCACAGATTCATTTTTAACTCTACCAGCTACATCTAAGATGTGATTTGAAGCACATTCATCCTCCTTAAGAAAGACCTAAGTTTACATATTACTTACAACATTTGTTTTGCTCCTCTTAATCTCTTTGACATTATGGTCTCTCTCACAGTGTCTTCCAGATTTCAGACTACTAAATCACATCTCTCTCACATCACAGTCTGACATCATTTGTTTGCAAAGGGCAACCAAATCAGCCATGGGGGAGCAAGTGCCTGGGGAACTGTGCTGCTGCACATCCTCAGTGGAATGGGAATTGCTGCCTCTCTGGACCAGAGGTTTGTGGCAGAGCAACCACTGCACAGAGCAGGATCAGCCAAGCCCCTGAGGTCAGCTTGGTTTGTGTTCAAAAGGAAAAAAGAGCCTGTGCAGTGTCGACAGCTGCTCTTCCAGCCTTGCCTCCAGCCTTTAATATCTCATGTTTTATCTAACCTCCAAGTCAGACCCATATATAGGAATCTCTGTTTAGTTCCTGGATAACAATTGTTCTGGCTGCAGAGAAAAGCTTAAGTAGCTTAGAGAGCTGCCTGCCAGAGAAAGGAATTTAGCATGTAGTTCCAAAAGCCTGGCTCCTTATGAACTTGGATTTTAGTGTTGACAGTGCTCACATCCATGTAGAGACATGAGCAGCAAAGAACATCCAATTTTGTCATAACAGGCTCTTAGCATCCCCTTTTTCCTCTCCCTGGCTGCTTCCATGAAACTTGTAGTACTCCAGTTATTTTGGAGACACCCTCACAGACACTCACCAGCCAGCCAAGTGTGTCTGGAAATTCCTCCATGAGTTCAAAACATATCACTGAGAGACAGATAAATATATTTGAACAGGACAACACTAACTTTTATTTCCATAGCAAAGCAGGCTGAAAAATCTGCCAAACTCAACCTCTTCAGCTCATCACATTTAAAGACACAGCAATGCTATGTTAGCCCAGATAAATTCACAGTTTAGCCACGTGGGCATGGTCACAAAATTCTTTGGGTAAGGAGCTTTTAGATAGTCGAGGTTTCCGTATTTCCCACAAGCAGCAGCCACAGCACAGAAACAACCCCCCTGAAATCCACATTGAGAACACTGCTGAAAGCTCCAACTTCTCTGCAAACTCCAGATTTAGATGAATACTCTTCCCTCCTCAAACTGCGTGGTTTGGTGCTACAGAAGACACAGGCTGTTCTAATCTCCAGGCACTTATCTCAGAGACAACGACTCAGTCAATGTAGGACACCTATCATCTCAGTGCTTCTCTTTAAGCTGCCTAAATAAAGCAGCACAGCACGCTGGCTTTTACACAAACAGGGTGGTATTTCCAGCACAGGCCATTAGATTATGTGCACATTATCCACAGATGACAGACAACACAAAGCCAGCCCTAACACGACAGGAAGGGGGCTCAGTGCTCACATTTCACCAGTTTAGGGCTCACACTGCACTTCCCAGAGCACCAAACCATTCCCATGGCCAGGGGCTTCCCATGGAAACAACCTGTCCCCACTGGCTGTGAATCACCCCCCAGCATGTGGAAATTAGGAACCTCCAGGCTATTGTGGCTGAAATAACACATACAGTCCAAAAAAACCATTATGGGGATTGCTAATAAAATCCAAGATAGACATCATTAGAGATCATGTGCTAAACTACTGCTTCAAACACCAGAAACAGAGAGACCAAAGCACCATTACAGTCAATAAGCAAAAAACAAACAAACATGGGCAGTGAAATTATGTAGTTCATTAAAACTGTAAGTCTAGCATAGGTCTCCCTTTTCAAAAAACATTAATCTATTGCAGCACAAAATACAAGAGTAGCCAAAATGATCTGAATTATTTTGCTCTTAAGGTGCATTAATAAAATCAAAGCATTCATGGCATGTTCAGCCATTTGGGCACACCACTCAAGCAACAAGATAGGTCTAAGAATGAGGTAAAATCACTGTGTCAAATTAGCTTCACTTCTAATGCAAAGTACACCAATTAATCACACTAAATACATGTTAATATTCCAGGTTCCTTTGGTGGCCAGAAGCTGAAACAGAAAGCAGATTTGGCAGTAGGGGAAAAAGAAAGAAAAAGCATTTGCTTCAAATATTTTGTAGCTTGGAAATGGTCGATTAAAACACACCAAAGAAAGTGCAGAGGAAGGATTCTTATGAGTTTATCCTATATGTTAAGTGATGACAAACCTACATAGAGTGATAAATCCATTATTTATGGGATAAGAGGTTTCTTGATTGGTGAAAAAGGACAATTCTTTTAAGGGCTCATGTCATGGAGAGAATTTAACCAAACAAACTCTCTGAAGCAGCAACGACTGAGCAAAGAAGAAAACGTGGTATCTAATGCTCTTATAATTTCTGTGCTTTGGTTCTGCCCTGCTGGGGATTGCTGAGTGTATCCTGTGAGGATTCACAGCTGGTATCAGCTGTGTGAGGAGACGTGGCTGGGAAATTGGGGAACCCTCTGGATTATTCCCTATACAGCTGCCTAAAGCTTTGAGACTGTGGTGGTCCCTCACCCTTTCACCACTGCCTGAGCACCAGCCTTCCCATATCCCAGAAACGCACATTTATTTTTCTCTTTCTGGTTTTGGTTTTTTTTTTTTTTTTTT
>VZTT01062030.1:26524-37974 GCA_013400855.1 Buphagus erythrorhynchus
TTTTTTTTTTTTTTGCCTTTTTTTTTATTTTTCCTGGGGGGAAGTAGAAGGGACATGCTGATTTCCAAGCTCGGGGTGATATTGCATCAGAAACGCAGCAAAGGAGCCCCAGGTCTGGAGGGTGCCACAGGTCCCAGAAGAACAAAAAAATCCTTATTTCCTTAGATGAATTCCTTAGAGAGGACGAACTAAATTTAGCCCAGAAAATGACCAAAATATATCTGGCCCAGCAAGTTCATAAGGGTGCTTCAGCCCAGGAGAAGCAAAAGATCAGATGGAATTACAGAAAAAAAAAAACCTCGGGTTAATCTCTCAATATGCAAAGTTGATTCCCTGCTGAACTGGTGATCTCTGATCTTAATCACCCCAGCTCTGTCTGAGGATATTCTAAGGGAATTGCAGATATCAAACTAACATATTTAAGAAGAAAAAGGAAATAATTAGTCTTTCTAGTTACTGCCTACAGGGCAGATTTACGTTAAAAATTAATGAACTAAAATATTTATCAAAGTCAGCTTCCTTCAAGCAACAATAAAGAGTTAAAAATACCCAAACCAACAAAGGCAAAAAAGTGCTCTGAGCTACTGGCATTAAGTCTCATCTATATCTAATCAAGAGGTTTGAATAAGCTCTCTTTTCACAAACAAGCAGGTGATGTAATTAATTTTCTCCTGAACCCTGGGGTTGTCGAAGAAGAGGATCTGACCTAATACCAGCTAATTCCTGCTGTGTGCAGAATTGTAATCTCTCCTGCAAACCAGATTTGACCTGGATTCAAGTCAAGAATTTTAAGAGGGAACAAAATCAGGGGGAAAAATGAATTGTAAGAGATGTGTGCATGTTATGTACGCACAATGCACACAAATTTATGTTTGCATCAGTACAAAATCTAACTGCTATCAGATGCACACACCACGCCCCAATATTGAGTTAAGACATGAAGAATAAATGAAAAACTACACGGGGTTCATGTATGTACTTACTACATGAACTTTCTTTTGTTAAAAGTAATATTTAGCAGGACAGCAATAGATGTCCTTAAGCTCTAGATTTCCTGATTTTAACATTAAAACTGTAAAGTCACACATGCCTGTTTTCTTGCACATTTTGAGGACTACAGAGACTAGTAATCACATACATTTTAATTTGAGCTGCCACACTGTACACCTGAGAGTTTACATATATCTTCAGAGAATCACTGTAAAGCTTAAATGTAAATAAACTCATTAATATTAATATTAATACACACACACACAGAGGATCATAGGCTTGTAAACAGTACAGGCATAACTGCCTGGAGGAAATACTTGGCAGAATAAAACCAAGATGATCCTATATAGATTTTAATTTCTTTTGTTTTTTAAACACCTTAAAAAACTAACTAACTAATTAACTAACTGTGTGTCATGCAGGAAATTTGTTCTCAGCAATGTCACACCCCTAGGAAAGTTCTCCAGCCACAGCCATATTAATTCCAACTCCAGCAAGCTTTTCCTTTACAGTTGATATGCATTTTTTCACTAAAGCCAGTCAACAGATTGGGTTTCTAAAAGTTGCTGTTTGCTCCAGACAAGGTTCTAAAAAGTTTCAAGATCTCTTTTGGCTGAAAGTCTTGGACATATGTGGGGACACGGAGAAACAAGGGCAGCCCAGAAATGTAGGGCAGCCCTGCCCTGGCTCCTACCCTTCCCAAACCCAGTCAAAACACCCAGGCACGTGTGGGCTCCTGGCTCTGCTGCTCCCAGCCACAACCCTCCCATGCCCAGGGGTAGAATCTTAATTTTCACCTGTCTGAAACATCCCTTTTCCATGCTGAACACATACGTGTCCCAGGAACACCCTAATACATGGTCAGCCTGTCAGCCTAATTTCCGTGTTACGTGCTGAGAGACAGCTGTGAAAACAACTAAGAGCACAAAATAAGAGTGAAAGAGCTCTGTAAAGGCTTGCAGAAAAAAAAATGGAAATACACAGTCACCATCTTGCCCAAGTGGCATCCTTAGCCACCATGCTCTCAGCTGAATAAAAACACAAGAACTCAAACAGCAACAAAACCGAGCCCCGTAACAAATAATGATACCAGAGCAAATCAGGGAATGTATCTACCCCAGCCACAAATTAGTAAGTACACATCAGCCTTCCAGAGCACTTCAGAAAGGAGCACCTCTCTCCAGCTCAGCCCAAGGAAGAATTTTAAAGGACAAGCCACCAGCAGCACAGTCGCAGTACAAAAATCCAACTTACCAATACAAGTAATAGGCTAAAGCCAGGAAAATCAGTGTAGCGCAGATTCCAGCTAATAAGCAAAACCCTGACTGGTTTACCAACATCTTCACAATTTGTTATTGATTAATAAACAGACAAACAAACAAACAAACAAAAGAAAAAAGAGAAGAAATGGAACGGCAAAAACGCACGATGTGAGTCTTGGCTAGGAAAGAGAATCAGTCTTGACATGGAGGAGGGATTATGGTGACAAAAGCACATCGAGGTAAATCTGGAAGTGCTTCAGCTACTAAAACTGCCTGCTCAGCAGCCCGAAAAAACAGCTGGGTGTCCTCTCCACTACATGGCCCTGTAAGCCACTGAACTAAAAAAGCCCCCCTTACCTCAAGAATGAAGGCATGAATGGGGCAGAAGTGCACTAATATTTAAAACAGGTAATACTGCTCAATAAATATTACAGTCAGGTGGTGTTGCTGACAAACCAAGCTTTTGGTCTAATCCAGTAAGCTCCTTACAGGAAATTACCAGGCTACAATCGAGCGGGTTCACTCGCGTGGTCGCGCGTGTGCTCAGCACGGCCGCTTGACACATCTTGTTTCTGCAGGACCTGACAAAAGATTTTAACAAACTCTAGATTTTAGCACAAAGGAGCCTCCCACTGCAGAACCCAACAGGTGACAATGGTGTTTTGTTGGAACCCACAAGCCTGGGAGTTTTGAGCTTTCTGTGCTGTCTGGCACTATCTCCCTGGAGAACATGCTTTTGACCTGAGGCCTTGGAGAAGGCACCCAAATTTGGGTGATGGAGCTGGAATCACTGGTGTGTAGTTAAATAGAAGTGTGTGATTTCACATGGTGAAGGGTTTTGAATCTGAAGGTTGTAGAATATAGTAATAGGTATGGGACAAGATGGAGGTTCTCGGGCATTGTCTCTGTCTTCTTCCTTCTTCTTCATGATTTCAAGCAGTAGTGTCTGGATGGACAGTTAGTGCTGCACTGCAGGTCACAGGAGTTTGGTTATTGGGTCAAAAGTATAACTAATATAGGTGTTAATTCTCTATTGGACTGTTTAGCTTTAAGAGACCTTGTAGCTAGCTGGATTCACCTCCATTTTGCTCACTTTTAGCTGGTGGCTGGAAGTGTTGCTGAACTCTCTGTACTTTAGATAAGATTTAATAAACAACCAAGTCCAAACATGAGAAATCCATCTCCCTCATGTTTTTAATCCTGACTCTGAGTGAAGACAGAAGAAAATGAAGACAAGCCACTAATTAGGCAGTGCAGTTCACCCATTTACAGTGTTTCCTCTCTCTTCTCCCTGCTCCAAAATCAGGGCTTTTGGAAGGCCTGAGCAGGCACAGTCCAGGAGTTTGGTTAACAAAAAGGAGATATCAGAGGATGGAGAGGAAGAAATGAGGTGGCAGCAGCTACACCCTGTGCAGGAACAGGGTGTGATGGGCTGGGTAAAGCTCAGGGGCCCATCCGGATGCTCTGCACCATATTCTGGACAGTCTGGGTAAAGAGAGACAAGGGCACATCTGTACAGGGGCACAACAGTTGGGCTGGAGAGTGATTCCCATTTATCAACACATCCCTCTGGGAAGATAAAGCCTAACTCACCTGCTCAGAGTAAGACCTCTAAAGAAATAAAAAACCAAACCAAACCTAGCTTATATACCAAAAATAAAATTTAAGTGGTAGTCACAGGCCCCTGATACTCCCATTTTTTGACTAAATTTTAGCAACAGCACTAAAGAGAGCAAAGTCATGGTGTAAGCCCCTCTTAAAACCCTGGCTGCCCTGGAGGCACAGTGACATTAGAAGATTTCAATAAAGTTGAAAGAAGCAGCACAAAACCACTTAAGGTGCAACGAGTAAGAACGTTTTTACATTCAAAGAAATTAGCAATGCTTGGAATTATTTGGCCAAAAAGAAAACAAACAAACAAACAAACAAAAAAAGGCTGTGAATTTAATAGTTACAGACAAATAGGAACTTTTATCTGATTTAGCAGACTGAGTGGAATAAGAAGGTAAAAGCACACACAAATTAAATACAACATACTCCAGATAGTGCATTGAATAAGGGTCCAGTGGAAAACCAGGACAGAAGCACCACAATATTCATGAAATAAAGGAAAATTTCAGGTGCTCTCCATGCACCAAGTCAATAGGTCCTCCTGCCCTCTTATATCCTGCATAAAGTCCAGGTCTGATGTAAAACCTCTTGCAACCTCACCTATAGCTCAACCACATTTCTCAAGTCACTCCAAGGTAAAAGTCTTACTGCCATCTAAACCTTTGTCAGTGAAGGAGATAGCTTGCAACTAAATTCCTTGCTTAGAAATAATCAGTTTCTGTGGGGCTCCAAAGGAATTTTTACTGATTGTGTTCCTCAATCTCATTTTGAGATTGCTCACACTGATTCTGTTCTCAATTGCAGAAATAAGGTTATATTAAATAACATCAAAATAAACTCCAAAGCCCAAGAGACAAACACACACCCAGTTCAAAGATGACAGGAGGGTTTCAGACATGCAGAGTCACTAAATTGGCACTTGCAATGTTTTCATAGGTGAAGATCAATCACCAGTTTCCAGGACTGCTGATCAATACCTTTTCAATAATACACAACATTCATTACAGAAAATGCACATAATGGATTATGATTGGGCACAGGACAGCATTCGTGATTTTTTAAATGAAAACAAAACCCAAAGTAGCAATTATCAAGAGACCTCATTTGGAAAAAAAATAATTACAATATTGGAATAATTGCCTATATTTGGAACAAGGCTTACTTGGTATTTCTATTATAAAAGCTATTCTAAAATTATAGTGCTGGTATTCAAACAGCAATTCTATAATACCAGCCCTTACATAACAAACAGAAAAGGAGTTATCTAACAGAAGCCCTATTAGTACAAAATTATTTGAGTAATAGACCTCTTGCAATGTATAAAATAGATCAGTGTTATGTAATTACAAAATGCTGCCACTCTTAGTCTCTGATTATTAAGAAAAAATCCTCAGTAATGTCTACTCATCTCTGAGACTACATAAAATGCTCCTCTTCACTCCAAGTGGTTGAATTTTCAAGACAAATGGGAATTCATCCTTTGTATTCAGATAAAAACAAACTACAAAAGAAACTTCAGGAGTGTTAAATGCATTTACACACCAGGCTGTGAAACCTAGGGAGCCACCTGCTAGACAGATTGGGTGAATCTGGAAAATGCTTTGTGGCACAGGCCCATCACTTGTTAAAACAGGGATGCAAAATAATGAATAAACAGAAGAGTCTCACCTGCGAGATGTTACAGGGAAAACTAAATGCTTTGCTTTCCGAATGGAAAACTATGCAAGAAAAAAAGAAATTAAGCCTCATATGACAGAAGGAGAGCCAGCCAGGAGACATCTGTCTGCATGCAAATGTGCTGTGGCTGAGCAAGGAGAAGCCTCTGACTGCTGCTACACAGCTCTCAGCAAGCACTGTGTTCATGCCTGCCAGCCCCTGCCCAGGTTCAAAGCTCTCCTTTGAAGTACTGAGCACTAATTGGGAAGAAATGGAAACTATATCTTCCAAGAAGTGCTGAGCTGCTTTAAATTTCAGGTATAAAACACTACCTTCTGCAGAAGAGGAGCAGGGTGATTTGCTCTCTGATCCACAGTAATGCAGGATCCCTGATGCAAGGGAAAGGGCAGGGGCAAGAAAGCTCCTGGGACTGTCAGGTGGCAAAGCCACCACCTTCTGTATCAGCGTGTCCAGAGGCAACGCCACCAGCTCCTGAATCAGTGTGTCCAGAGGCAAAGACACCACCTTCTGTATCAGTGTGTCCAAAGGCAAAGCCACCACCTCCTGTATCAGTGTGTCCAGAGGCAAAGCCACCANGAAATGCCTCACTCCTGAGCCTTGTATCTTTTGCTCTGGATGTGCAGAAGCCATGCCTGGAGATTCCCAAGTCCTATCATCAAGCAAGAGACTCAGACTAAACCCTGCTCTCCTGAATCAGTGTGTCCAGAGGCAAAGCCACCACCTTCTGTACCAGTGTGTCCAGAGGCAAAGCCACCAGCTCCTGTATCAGTGTGTCCAGAGGCAAAGCCACCAGCTCCTGAATCACTGTGTCCAAAGGCAAAGCCACCAGCTCCTGAATTCTGTGTGTCCAGAGGCAAAGCCACCAGCTCCTGAGACCCAGCTCCCAGCAGGAATCAGCACATCCCTTTTGTTCATTTATGCCTCTGCTCCAGAGTTTGCTACCACGAGCTGTACTGCCAGGATGGAAAAGACTAAATAGCATTATTTATTATTTTTATGATTAATAAGTAAGATGAACAGGGTAAAGCAAAGGCGTCAGGTGACACCAGAGCTATCCACTTGCTTGGGAATCACAGCTGCAAGACCAAAGAGAGACAGAAGGAAAATTTTCCCCTGCCAGTGTCTTGCTATACTAAACCTAAAAAATCCCCAGAAGAGCATTTGCATGATCTCACTTACAAATGTACCTCCAAACCAGGAACTGCTCACAGCAATGAAGAAAGGCAGCTCTAAAACTGAGAAGCAGAATATATGCCATGCAATTTTGACTTTACAGTCCCCAGTCCTCCTGACAGATCTGTGACAAGTGATAAACACCAACCAGCTTCCTGTCACCAGGCTGACATTTGTCACATGGACAAAGACATCTTGTCTATACATTTTTATATAGGAAAATTATGCTTTCACCATGAAATTTTCCATGGTTTGAGCCTGGAAGGAGACAGAGGCCATGTGGAGAGTGAGGGAAGACAAAAGTCACCATTCTGCTAAATCCAGATGTTTCAGATTTTCATCACAGGGGAGACAGAGAAGCAAAAATACTAACACCAGAAGTAGTCATTCTGCTAGTGACTGTCACTGAGGCAGCTTCAGATAAAACCCACTGTTCTGCAGTCAAGAACAAGTAACAGGTGAAAAATATGACTGGAAATGCAGCAGATACACAAGCAAACAGTTTCTCACTAAGTCCAGTGAGCTGATTTGGCAGCCTGAATTACAGTGGGTGGAGGCTGAATCCTGCACAGTGCATTCACACTGCTCATACAGAGCTGTGCATCTGCTACTTATGGCCCAAAGGGGGGAAAAGCAACAAAGGAAGGGCTGTGGGATCCAACTTTTATTCTCTTTGATGTCACCCTGCCTGCCATCAGCACCGTGCTCATACCTGAATAAGACATCTATTCTTCTTTTGGATTATTTAACTGACAAATATTGCACAAGGCTAGTATCAGCCTGAATCCCTAATTACCTCTGTGGTCAGATCTTTTTTTGCATATACACAAAAGCAGGTATTTGCCTAAAAAGACAGACCAGACTTATCAAGCAGACTGATAGCAAAAACAAATATATGCTGAACAAAGTTTTATTATTCTGTGTTTTCTGTCGAGATCACACCAGCCCCTTCTGGTCTCTAAATCAATACTGGCAGCACTACACAACCTTTACACTGACCTCCTCACCCAACAACAAAAATCCCTCAAACCCCCAAACAAGCCACCATAAAAAGAAAAAACCCTTCTCCTGTGCAATTTTGAAGATCACATTTTGAACACAAAGCTGAACTGTGTGTGCATAAATCTGCACTTCTGCATGTGGTGAAATCTTTATAAATTACAACCAGAATTCTTTACAAATGCAATAGCCCACAATTCAAAAAATTAACATGTAAGTGGGAAGGCTGTACATTGTGAAAATTCAGGCTTTTGTTGGCCATTCAGCTGGGAAACTAAACAGCAGCCACTCTGCAAACATCCCATCTGTCTTTAAAATCCACGTCAGACAAAAATCTGAAAAGAAACATCTACAGCTCTCACCTCTTCTTAACATCTCCCATCTCCTGGGTGACTTTGGCATTCTATTCCTAAATAGGTCTCCAGCAGCATATATAGTTAATTTAGGCCATCCTGGATTCTGCAGAGCATGGGACCCTTCTGTGGTAACACACAGAGTCTTTGAAAGATGCTGCCAACAAAAGATCACAAATCCAAGACTGGTCAGCCCTGTCACGATTCAGTGTCCCTTGTTCAGCTTCTTCTGAACAGTGGCCTTTTAATGCAATGTTTGAGAGAGACATGACCTAAATACCCTTTTACTGAGGGCTGCAGGAATCCCAGGAATGACTGCCCCCTAGAAATCCACGCTTGCCTTCCACCAGCAACATTCAGACAGCAACGCTGTACAAAGGATGTTCCACAGCTGGCAGTGAAACTTTGGGAGTTTTCACAGATGCTCTCTTTATCATGGTCTCATGTAAACTGGCTCTGACAGACCCAGACAAAAGGACATCCAAATATTTTGCCCCTGTGAGTACTTTTCAAGTCCTACAAGTGCCACAAATACTGATACTAATCTGACCACAGGAGATCTCTCAGTGGTCACAACCCCAGCCAGGTGGGCAGCTGCCTGGGTGGCAATTTCTGTATCTCTATATATGCCTCTGTACTGCTTCCACTTCTGTCAGACACACAAAAAAACACCGAAGCAGAGATTGTTTCCTGCTGGAACAGTTATAAAGTCCTGGAAGAAATGCAGAATGTGAAATTACTGGTATACAAGTGAGCACCCACTTCTCTTGGAGCTTGCAGCATTTCAGAACAGTTTGACTTGCCAAGTTAAAAACTGCTCCCCATCACTTGAAAAATTAGAAGTTAATTAGTAGAGAGAGGTGTTCAGTGTACCAAAGCTTCATATTCAAAAGACCCTATGTGCCAAACTGGAATTATGGATGTCACCACTGCTAGCTTGGCACTGCTCTTGAAAAGCTCCTCAGTCAGGCTGAGTAGTAGTTTGAGAAGCAGCATTTATGCTTTTATGATTCATTTTTATCTGCCAGAATAACCCTCAGCTCATCTGCAATTAGATGATAAAAAATTCAGATATTCAAGGGTATTACAAACTGCCTGCAGTTCAATGCAATGTGTTAATACAGGACACATTTATAGACAATGAGTCTAGCAAACCAGATTAGCTTCATTTAAAATAAACAAGCAACCTGGTCTAATTACCAGAACTAATCTAAAAGAACCAATATTTCTCCAATCAAGACATATAGCAAGAACTTTCATCCTATTTACTCAGCAATGTATACTTGCTTCTTGAATCTGCAGATTTTGTTCACTTTTAAGCCCATTAAACATGAACTACTTTTTATTAGTTGTACTTAAATTCTTTTTATCTTTACTGTAATAAACCAGATTTCAAAATAACTGAAATAATTGAGCCTTCACTGCATTAATCAGAAGTATTTTACTGAAAGTAAGTTCATTACTCCCAGGCACCTGGGAGTTTTTTCTATGCTTAGTTTGACTGACTGCTCACAAGCCTCTCCTCCCAGGCACTACTACAGGCTCACTCTAAACTCATGCTTAAGGTCAGCATGTCCTCAAGGTTTGCTTGTATAACTGCTTTTACAGTTATTACTCATCCCACATCTCTACCAACAAGATATATCTTAAGCTAAACTGTTGGGTTTGGGGTTTTTGTTGAGGTTTGGGTTGGGTTTTGAGGTTTTGTTTAGTTTGTTTTTTTTTTTTCAATTTTATGAAGTAGATAATTTCAGCAGACATTAGGTAACAGTTAGGCAGGGCACACAGGACAGTAGTAAGGGGCATTGTTGTATCTTCAGCACGGGAAAAAGAACTGCACAAGGTGATGCTTAGGCCTTTTGTTCCCATCTTGCAACACAGATCCAAAATACCCAGATAACTTCATACTGAACAAGTTGAAAGCTCACAAGGACATGGCAAAGAGCATCCAGAAGTGACCTGCAAAATGCCCAGAGCCAGGTCCTGCAGCCCCACCACCAGCTCACACTGCACTGAGCCTCCTCCTCTCAGTCCTTTTCATACATCCCACAGGAGGGGCCTTGCTCAGCTCCTACAGGGTGTCCTTTATCAGCCATCATCAGCCACAATTTGGTTGTGCAATCTTTAACTCCTCAGTCTCAGGCTGATTCACTCTTGTGCATCCCTTGTCCCATTAAACTCAAACACCACAACCAAGGAGGAAAGGGAGGCTCTCGCCAGAGGGAGACACAGGTATTGGGCAAATATTGTGCAGATATTGGGCAAATGAAGCCTTGAATCAAAAGCCTTGCTGCTAATGCATAATAATATTGTCCTGAAACACATCCTGTGACAGTATTTGTATTTAAATCTGTGCTTTCTGCTGCTTTGGAAAGTACTGCCAAAGCTCCTGAAGGTGTGGCCTTCACAACTTACAGGTGTGAAAACAATTGCTCCCACAGCAACACTGACATTTCCAAAACAATAATAAAAGAGTAAATGTCATCATGGCTTCTAAGAAAGCACTTCCAGTTAGGATTACTCTTTTCTTCTCAAAATAAACATCCCCAGGAGATCAAGTTTGGTCCCTGAGTTCCCCCAGCAGATCCCCCCAGCTGTAAGTGGATCCTGTGCTGGCCCAGAGCAGTGACCATCTTGGCAGGGCTGAACAGTGCTAAATAAATGTATCCAGCATTGTCCATCAAGGAACAATAGGAAATCTTCCCTAGGAAAGAGGCACAAAGCTTAATGGGGTGCAGTTTTTGAAGAGCAGAACTGAGTGCTACAGAGAAAAAAAACCCATAGTGATGCTCCCTTCCTCCAAATAAAAGGTGCAACGACTCAGTGCCCTGTCTATGAAAAACAGAACATTACTTCTGCAAGTTGTGCAAATCTGACTCTGCCTAAAAACCAGACCCCACCAGACTAACAGCAGGGATCATACCTCTGGGAGCAGCTTTTCAGAACATCACTCTGCCACTGGAGAGACCTCTGTCTTACAGGCTTTGAAACCTAACCACAGCCTCCACAGTGGTAAATTAAATATGAAAACAGGGACTGTAACTGGTCTTCTGATATACTTCACATTTTGCTTGAACTGTAGATACTCTTGAAACTGTGACTGCCATGACTGCTTTTGTAAAGATGCTTTCAGGTCTAGCTTGATGAATCCAAAGATTATTTTGCTTTCCTCTTTGTGGTCCCAACTAATTTTTTATGAATATTGACTTTTCCAGCAATTTCTACAAATTATAACATTGACAAGTCTGAAAGATAAATCCCCCCAGTAAGACACACAAGAAGGACAACAGCAGCAGATGACAGAGCACAGAATCACAGGATGGTTTGGGCTGGAAGTGACCTTTAAGATCATCCAGTTCCAACTCCTCTGCCATGGGCAGGGACA
>VZTT01062031.1:4561-18846 GCA_013400855.1 Buphagus erythrorhynchus
AAAAAGAAAAATCACAGGATTTTTCTTCATTATTTGGAGACAAAAATATTTTATATATTCCATATTTTAAAAAGAAAAACTACTTAAAATTAGGGTAGTACTAGTCCTTCTTATTCATGGATTAAGCTACCCTCACAAAATAAGACCTGAATTTGCAGAATCAACAATTAACATTTAAGTACTGTTGAGCTACAGCTAAAAAAAATTCCTTCAGGCCAGACTGCACCATCCTCAGCAAGAGTATGTATGGCTTCACTTTCAAACAATCTTATTCTTTTTAATAAAGTAGTTAATTAATAAGACATTATCCAACCTATTATCTGGTCCTTGGTGCTTAATTAGCTAAAGCAGAGACTATAAACTGAATCACTGTATTCAAAGGTGAACGTGTCATTCAGCTCCTTTAGCAATCAGCAGTTGTTTTATAAAACATTAGATATAACTTCTTAAAGACCCATTGACATCACAGAAAATGCACAGAAAATAATTTTAGAGCTAGTTGTGCTGAGAAAGCAGATCTTTTCTTTCTTGTTTTGTCATTAGAATATCTGAAAGAAAACAGACTTTGTTTTCAAGGAGCAGATCCTCTCCTTAACATTCATCTAGAATCATAACTCTTTTTATGAAACCAGATGTGTCTGTTAGGTTATTACAGTGATTTCAGTTGCAAAGATCACAAGAACAATTGAACATCCAGAATTATTTTATTTCTATTTGTGTGGACACTTAGGTGAAAACAAAACAAAAAAAAATCCAAAACAACCTAACTATTTATTTTCCTATAAAAGCATCTTTTTGGTATTTAACTTCTATATTTTTTTCAAAAGCAATGCTTAATATTTTATACAGTTTCAGGTAGAAAATAGAATTTAGATCTAGGCAAAACTAGGTTTAATGGCCCAGCAATAAATTCCAATTCTAAACTTGACAAAAGATTGGCAAGTATCTTTTTAGCTTGTGAAACCTGTTCTCAGAACTATGAAACTAAATGCCTTCTTTATACACTTAGGCTCCTGGGACACTGTCAAAGACTCTTATTGTGGTGTGCTGATGTATCTCAAACATACCCAAATAGACTACAGCATTGTGCAATATAAAAGACACTACTGTTGTTAAATCTGTGCCAATCTACTACTATTATGAGTGAATTCCTACATATATCTCTGACATGAATCCGTGAGCAAGCTAATAAACTACGAGCTACAAATAAGCTACAGCCTTCTCAAGACCAGACATTTTGGTAATTGGTCCCAATACTGATAAGGGGATTATATGGATAGATTTCAGTGCCACTCCCCAGCTCCTTACCTCCCCCACAAGTATAAATCATGATAACTATATTCATTTTATTTAATCCTTTTATCCTCCCAAAATAAACATTTAATTAGGACCAAAGTTGGTTTTGATTGAATAAACATATTTTCATCCTGTTTATTTACAGCATGCAGAATACTGTAGATAAACAGGGCTGCAAAACCACTGCTGCATCTTACTAAGAATTCTGTCAACACTCAAGAACACAAGAACATGGTTAATTATAGTTACATGAATTACATTAATTTAATATTTAGGAATTTGGTTACGCTTAGGGAAAAAAAAAAACAAACTGTATTACCTGAGTTTAGAAAGCAAACATTTTAAGTAAAAGATTTCTGTTAAATATGATTAAAATTATTCTCACCATCTAGGCTGGTATCAAAAACTTAATAATTTCATACCAGTGTAGGTAGAATGAGATTTTGATTTCCTGGTTTAGAAAAGAAATTTGCAAGTTTTAGAAACTGCAAACAAAAATGTAATTTTGATGTGAAAAATATGTTTAATGTATTTAATTAATTTTACTCTTAAAAGTACAATTTTTTAAAAGGCCATATAAAGTGCTAAATTCCTTTTTTCCCAATAATCTTTCCCATTAAATGCAAATGTATTTTATTTTAAGTTCAGAGCAGCAAATTAGCTCCTTTTTTGAACATATTGAGGAATTAATCCAGATGACATCAACTGACATTATATACATACTATGGATGTGCAAATTTAATAGTCCTCAATACATTTTCTGTCCACAGATGACTCAACCTATTTTTGGAACCTGTGGAACTATTCAGACACAAACAGAAAAAAAACAGCCATCAAACTACTAAGGAAGGAGTGGAATGTAAAATCTCAAAGAAAAAAAAAATTAACCTTTCCCTGCAGCAAAGAAACCTGATAGTTATGCTTGTATGTTATTTTTTGTTTGTTTTTTTTTTTTTTTTTTAATTGACTGATTTTTCAAGAAACAAATCTTTAGTCCCACACAAGTAGTACCTTGAGCCTTTGTGGGCATATATTTTCTGTGGCTAGTACTACTAGCATACCAGTATGCAAGTGAAAATTATTTGACAGAAATACTTGCTCCTTCTTCCAGGTGAAAGTGTTTTCAGTTCTTTAACAAACCAAAGCAAAGTTGTGTTATATTATCTGTGTCCACATCGGAGTGCTCTTCTGGAGAAATATTTGGTAAGTACCCACACTCCAGAGAGACAATTTCAATGTAAGAGCCCTTAGGTGCTCTTATTTATTAAGTTAATGATAGTTTTTACAAATAACCTAATCATCTGGAGAGAATACTTTTTAAGTTGTTTCATCAATGCACAAACAGTTTAAAAAGTATTGTAATGGAACATACAGAGTAAGCACTATCATTCTATCATACAGTGTCACACATTATTTTTAAAAATATAGCATCAGAAAAAAAGTTGCCCTCTCTATATATCATTTTCCATCGCCTAAGATTTCTATGAGTAAGTTGAAGTATGATCATCTAATTCCTTTCAGTTTCTGACATGCACATTTCCATTTATTTCATCAAGCATAGAGAGCAGCCATAAAATGACAATGACATTGGTTAAATTAAACTGCTAAGGCTATAAAGCGAAATTATCTTTTAACTTCATGCTCCTTATTCCTAAGATCCTCGCATTCATGGAAACACAGCTTTAGAATCAGTTTACATGTCTTTTATTCAGAACAGACTGCTTCAAAATAAATAAATAATTGTTTTCACTGCTGTTGAAGATGTAATTAGTGTTATAAAACTACTGTTATTACTCATTGAAAAGCGTGAATGCTAGAGGTATAGGACATTTGTACAAAAAAAAAAGTCATATCATTTGGAAATCTGTGTATCAGAGGACGTGTTGTGAGTAGTAAAAAATCTCAAGAAAGACATCTAACAGTATAATTCACACAGATATTTTCATTATTAAAACTTTCTCTTGATCTTGAACCCTAGGATGTAAACCAAAGACACAGCACCTGGTGAAAGGACCGTGGAAACTATGCATATGTATAATTTTGCTACTTACAAAACAAATCCAATCTAACTGCAAAGTAACTGTATCATTGCAACCAGAAGAAATAGAATGCTACAGTTTAGCAAGAGAAAATTACTCAACAGCTTAACCATATAAGAACAGTCAGCTCTAGCCCAACCACTGCCTGCCCACCTTTAATTTCAACTCTTGTTTTAAAGACTTGAAATATTTCAGTCACAACATGTAAGCTTTGTCTTGGTAAGTTATTTCAGAAGACAGGCAGTAAAACATGAGTTTCTCAACTCCATTGACCAAAACATGACAGTGACAAGTAAGGGTTCAAAACCCATCATCTCATATACACTCGTATGAAACAAAATGGGATACTTTGCAGGGCAGTCAAAGATCTGATTACAGTTTCTGTACATTAACATGACAGCTAATTAACCATCTAAGGTACTGACACAGTGATAATCACCGAATATTTGAGTGAAGAAATCATGTGTCAATAAAACAGCCAATTTCTGAGCAACTGTGCTGCCCAGCTAGCAAGTTGATATGGAACAACTAACCCAGACTCAGTGATTATGCACAAAGACAACACAGGGAAAACACAGTCTGCACAGGGAAAAAATAATTACACTTCTTTCTCAGTTTATTTACTTATTCCTAGCAATTGGTCCAGTAAAGTGACTGGACAACTACTATTCTGACAAAGATTTTAATAACTTTGCTCTAATATCTTTGCAGGCATCAAAATCTCAGGTAAACACTAAAGTAATACATTTGTACAATGAGCCAGTTACATTCATCTAGAAGAGTCAAGTCCTTTTGAAAGCTGTGATAAATATTAGGTCTGAGTAAAACTCATAAATTCATCATTTTTTTTCCTCTACACTTAGCCCCCATTTTGAAATTCTCCCAAATAATCAACCACTCTTGGGATTTTGGTTGGACTTTTTTTTTGGTTGGACTATCAAAGTGCCAAGACTTTGATAAATCTCTTGACTAACAGGAATGTGAGGCATAGCTGCTTCCTGAAAATTCCAGAGCAAAATAAGCCAAGATTTTCTTCAAAATAAAACAGAAAGAAAACTGCAGCACATTTCATTTTAAAAACACATAAGCCCTTGCACACATCAGTTCTGATACAGGAAAATGGAATGAGATAACTTGACTTAATATCCTGTTTGAAACTCCTCCATCCCTTTGTTCCAAAGTTTTGATATTGGTAAGCATTTCTTGCCAAATCAGCAGAGTTACGATGAACAGCTGGACCATGTCATACTAACATCCTTACTGAGACACTTTGCAGATCTACAATTCATAAGGTAAAGACCTTGTTAGTTCTCAAATAATATCGTAATTTATATCAAACAGTGATGGGAAAAGATGCAATGCTATAAGCACTTAGTAGCATTGACCTCATTGCAGCTCTTCAAAAGACACCTTCTTCAAAATTCTTATGACTAAACTGCTGTTAATTAGATCAGGTTGAAGTCTGTCATGGTTTGACACTGGTTAACACGCCAGGCACCCATAACAACCGGAACAAAAGGCTCATGAGTTGAGATAAGGATCAGGAGAAAACACTCCAAGGGCAAAACAGGACTCAAACTTAAAGGTATAAAGTAAACTTATTATTAACAGAGTCAGAAGAGGATAACGAGGAGTAAAACAAGCCTTTAAAACACCTTTTTACTCCCCAGCTCCTCTCTCTTCCCAACGACAGTGCAGGGAGATAGGGCATGGAGGTGTTCGGTCAGTTCGTCACTCAAAATTTTTCTTCAGTTCACTTAGGGAAAGGAGTCTCTCTTCTGCTATGCCATGAGGTCCTTCCCACAGGAGACAGTTCTCCATTAACTTCTCCAGTGTGGTTACAATTTCCCGAATAGCAGTCCCGCCCAACCTGCTGTAATGCAAGTCCTTCCCATAGGCAAAACATTCTTCCCAAAACTGCCATGGTGTGAGTCGCTAGTTCATGAGGTGTAGTCCTTCAAGGATAAGCTGCTCTAGTTTGGAAGCAAGGGCCCTCTTTTTTCTGCCTCTGGAAACAAGGGCCCTCTCTCTCTGTTTGGGTCTCCCACTGGATTACAGCTCTTTTTAGCATCCACCTGCTCTGGCATGAGCATTTTCCCATGGGCTGCAAGTGGACCTCTGCATCCCTCCATGGACTTCACGCATTACAGGGAGATAGCTTGTTTTATTATAGTCCTCCCCATGGCTTGCAGAGAAATCTCTTCTCCAATGCTTGGAGCACCTCCTCCCCCTCTTTCTTTTCACTGGCCTTGAGGCCACCATGTTGTCTTTTTTCACGTCTTCACTTCTTCCTTTTTCTCCAACTAGGAAAAAAACCTGTTGCTCTTAAGTACCACTGCCAACAAATTCCACCAGTTTAAAGATCTCTGCATCTCTAAGCGAGATTTGCTGGATCTTGCAGCGCTGAGAAGTTTATTTTGTCTAGGTTCTGTGTGGGGGAATCGCTCGCCATGTTTCTGCTGCCAGCAGCTGCAGGTAGTGCGGCCGCCGCGCCGCTGGCGCCATTCAACACCTCTCCTCAAGCAGGGCACTGGGGAGGAGAAGCCGTCGTCGCTGCCTCTGCCCTTCTGCCTGCAGCACGGCTGGCTGGGGGAGGCCCGGCAGGCAAAGCTTGCCGTGGGCTGTGCCGAGGTGGTGGTGGCCGCAGTGGTGGCCACATGACTGCACATGCAGGGCTGAGATGGTCCTAGTGGTGGCGCCTTGCCAATCATGAGACAAAACTGCTCCTGCGCAGATTTTCTTCTTGAATGTGTCACCACAGAGGCTTTACCAACTTCTCTAATTGGGCCAGCAGCATGTCCATCTTCAGAGCCATCAGAGATTGGCTCTGTCAGACATTGTGGAAGCTTCTAATAGCTTCTCACAGAAGCCACCTCTGTGGCTCTCTGTTTCAAGCTCTGTACTGTATTTCCTGCTTAGAAGTATTAAACATAAGCTGCAAGTTTAGTTCTGTGGATTGCTCACAAATGAAATGTTAGTAATTCTTAAACCACCAGTTGGGAAAAAAAAATCCAAATATTCAGTTTTGACAAGCAGTACAAGTCAAAGTAAATGCGAAAGAAAAGAATGAAGACAAAAGGCCAACCTTATGAATAACAACTTCACATTTGAGAATAACCTTGAGACTACCCCTGTACCTAAAACTGGCCAGCAATGACGACAGTTTTGAGAGTTCATATTCACCTGCTCCTATAAACTGCTGTAAAAATAAAGTTAACATTCAGTGTAATAAGAGTTCTGTTACATAATAGTGAATGAGTGAACCACTTACTACATTAAAATTTACATACAAAACAGTTGCACACGGATGGCCTTTTTTTGTTGTTGTTATAGCACTAAATAGAATCGGAACAGTACAAAAATAGTAAAGGTAATTCAACAGCTGAAAACCATATCTGATTTGTCATGTCACACAATTTTAAAAAACCTATTGAGTTAGAAGGCAATAAATGAGCAGTTGAATGATTTACACGCTCTTGCCTCATAATTTTTTACAAAATGTTTTATTTTAAAACATATATATGTGATGTATACTATTATATTCATTCTCTGTGGTCTAATAAAAGCATAAATCTATCTGATGAAAAATGGATTGTATTTCAATTGTATCACTGTATCATACAGAGCTGCTCTTATCATACCACTTACAAAGATCAATGGTAACTTAAAAATTATTTCATTCTATGCTACCTCTAATATATTAGCAATAAAAGAACTCTTTTTAATTTAAAAGTCACATCAGCTCCTGTCCATCTTATTTTAAACTCTCTCAATTTCTGAAACTGACATACAGGACCAAAACAGCACCTGGTAACAACTACAGAGCTACTTCCTGTTTTTCGTTGTGAAAATAAGGTTAAAGCTAGCTTAAGTACCAATTCAGCAGAAATACAAAACTTTTCCTGACCTGCATTGCTGTTTACCACAACCTAATACAATTTCCTGCTCACCTTTAATAAAATATCATTTGGATCTTACAAAACTTATAGTAAAAGGTCCTTCTAATTTTTAAAACTAGATAGGTAAGACAAGAACAATCAGCCTCCTTTAAGATATACAAACACTTCCACTGTGATGACGTTAATGTAAAATGTAACATATAATGTTAAGTGGCTATAAAGTACCACTTAAAAGAATGAACAGCTGGCTTCCCTTTCCATAGTAAGATGATTTCTCAACAAGCAGCATACATTTTTCACACATTAAAACAAAAAAGAGTAATGAAACATTCATTCTAAAGGTTCATTTTGAGAATAATCTTCCTAAATCTCAGGATATCTCTGCACAGTGACAACAAAATCACTTTTATTTGCTAGTTGAAGAGGTGACAACAGTCATGCTAAAACTGCTAATGCTTTTATTTCCAGATACATAAGACCACAGACACTCGAAAATTAATTACCTGTGTAATTAACTATGTTATGACATCAACTAATCTCTAAGTAAGTATCTACATTTCATTCATGTCAACAGCTGGAAAACTCTAACATGAAATTGTATTACACAGTGGTCTATAACAGCATATTTACCAGATCGTCACTAACATTGCTACCGTGGGATTATTAATATTGCAAGTACTTTAGTAAACACTAAGTTTTTAAATGAAAATGTGAGACAAGAGTAATAGAAATAACCTCCCCCTCCAAAAAAAACTCCTGTCCCAGCATAAGCAGTATGACAGTAATTGAGAAATCATCTAAGTCAGTTTTCAGTGAGATATAGCAGTGGTTTATTTTCTTCCTTCCAGAAGCTCTTTGGGAGCAAAGACCTCTGACAAACATGGGCTACATTAAAATGATACAACCTTAAAAGAGATGTCATGAAGGACATTCTTTGAAATCATACAACTCTCTATAAGACACACTGTTATCCAAAGGGGTAACAGTGCATTTTCAAATAATTTTCAATGTTGAATATAAAATCTTGCCATTTGTTATATCTCTGACCATACACTTATTTTTTTAAGTGGACAAAAACTTTATTTGCTTAAGAGCATCTTTCACTGATGAAAGCATTACAAAGGTACTGAAGAGTTAAGCTATAAATAAGTCATAGAACCCTGAGCTGATTATTTTGTATCCATGCAAAAAATCTGCATCAACAACAAACTTTTTTAGTACTCCACTCTTTTTATAACACTGATTTTTTTTCCTTATAAGGAAGTGGACAAAGAAATATATTATAAATTGCTGTAAGAAATTGTGTAGTTGCAGCACAAGAGTTTTAACTGAAATAGTAAAACAGTGGATCATATAAGAAAAAAATATACATACATTAACTTAATCCATTTTTCTACTTCCATTAAAAATGCTTAAATAACATACTGAATTTAGATTTTGCTTTTAGTCAAATTCTGTAGTTCTTTTAGTCAATAAAGATTTATCTCATTAGTAAGAAATTTTATCTCATAGTAGTTAGTAGAAAATACAACTGTCATGGGAATTCACATTTTCTTCCTTCACTATCACACCTACTGCAACACAACCTAAGATTAAGATGATACAACTGTTAAAAATACCATAGAGAGAAAGACTATAGCACAATAATTATATGGCATTAAAAATTTTTTAAATGCTCAGATAGTTAAAATAAAATTACTGCTGAAACATTTAGCAGAATTTTAACCTACCACTAGAAAAGGAAGGTAAGTTAAGCCACCTTTATTCCCAAAGGCAATGACTTTCACTATTATTTTGGATACAAATAAAATACTCTTTACCTGGAAGAGTTCTTCTTTATTTTTTCATCAAGATCACTAAGGATTTGTTGAAATTCCAATTCTCCAGGGAGGACATTTAACAAACAGTCTAAATTGGAAGAATCAAAAGAATACTCTCCTCCCCACTCCATTTTTAGAATCTGTAAAATAAATACAGTAAAAGGGTTAAATAATAGAAAGATGCGGACCAGAAGTGCCAAAGTACACAACATCTTTTTCTTTGGAGAGACTTTTATTATAAATATTATATCATTATGCTTCTGTGTAGACTGCTAGAGAGGGAAACTAGGAAAGCAAATGTTGAGATAAGTGTCATAGTATCTTGCATTTCTTTAGTTTAAAGAAATTAGTTATTTTACCTTAATCACAGCAGTAGCTTATTTTTTTTTCTTTTAAGATTTAGAAAGAAAATTCTCACTATTATACATGGAAACTAAAAATAAACCCACTACAGGGTAAACTTATTTTCTGTACACTTATAATTTCTGTCCAAGGAGTAACTATTTTCTGGAAATTCAGCACATCATTGCAAATACATGCAAACATAAAATTCTAGACTAAACCAAGCTTCATCTTGTTTGTACTCACTTTACTAAACACCAGTCAAATCCGCTATTCAAACTAATACACTACCTTTGTGTCTATATCAGAAGCAAAGCACTAGCTGGTTGTTTTTTTCCTGTTTTCTATTTTTTTTCTGCATCCTCTTTTTGAGAAATAATGAAATTGATTTTAACATAAGTGATGACTTAGTAACAAAATTAAAGAAAAATACTATAAAACTGGAAACTTCTTAATAACCGGTGTATTTCATGTCTAGTATTTAATATGTCCTATTTAATACTCTCAATATTGCAGCAACAACATAAGGAACAAACATAATATCCAGATGCACACAGTTCGGGAAAAAAAATGTAATAAATACATTATTTATCCTGCACGCAATATTCTTTTACAAAGCAACTACAGTGTTGTTTGTTATCTAGAGGCACTACTAGAAAAATAGATTGAATTTTTTTATGTGAACTGTCTACAAAACACATGTTTAAAAAGAATATCAGAGATTTAAGATGCAAGGTCAAGATGATTGGTTTTGGTCATAGGTGTAGACTTAGAAGTAGCAGAAATGCACACTTCTGGTTTTGCTCTTCCAAAGCAACGATTGAAAAAACATGGAAGTTCTCTAAAGCATAATGTCTTGCATAGCTCAATTAACAGCACACCAATATGAAATATTTAATGGAAAAAGTGTTTTCTTAAATTCTCAGAAGCTACAGAATACTCCTTTGCAAATAACAATTCAAACACTTGGAACATTTTGGGATGTAACTAAAACTCAGTCACTTGCTGCTGATAAAGCCTGGATGTAAACCAAATACATCTCTTAAAGCATTAAGGAAATGTCAGTCTTTTAATATAAAACTTAACAGATGTTACTGCAATTAAAGACTGTAATTAAAAGTAGAAATTAAATGGAAACCATTCAACAGGGCTTTACAGAAATGAGATAAAAAGAATACTGAATATACAGCTCTTTCTTTAAGTATGATACTACTTACAATAGACTCGGTCACATACTCCCTTTTCTCTTATAAAGAGTTTACACAGAATGTGATTTTACCTCTATTCAATACCTGTAGCTCAAACCCATCTTTTATTCAACTGTCTTGTAGAACAATCAATGATTGGTGTAAAATGAACTGTATAATAGATATATATATTTACTGCAAAAATACTAACAGTTTGGAGTGAATTAGAGTTTTCATAAAATGATGCACAATCAAAATTGTGTATTTATATTTAATCCTAACTTTTTTCCTTAAAGGACAGCCAAAAGAAGCTTATGTTCCTTGGAAAAAAATATCAGTACAGTTTACAGACTAGTGACTGAAAAATTCATCAAATGGAAAAAATCACCTTGTAAACATGACAGCCTAGTTTTCATGCATGCATTCCTGTAAGACTTCTATGTCATATTTCTTTGGTTCACTTGTCAAAACAAAGCAATTATTCCTTTCAGTCTTGCTTTATGGAAGTAAAGCAACATTGATTATTCAGTTTTTAAATACTATTTTAGATGGCTAATACTAATCTCTTCTTCTGAAAATCTAAACCCAAAAATGTTTCTGAAGGAAAAAATAAGAACACCAAGACATAAAGTAGAACAACTGAGAAGAAATTTTACTGTTATTTAGCATAACCAGAGCCAGGGCCTTCCATGCACCAAAAGTCTCTAACTGATGACCTGGACTCTACGTGGAACTACACCACCAGCCTGCTGCCTGCCCTCCTTGCCCCCCTTGGGGGCAGCAGGACGGGCATCAGCTAGCAAAGGCCCTCCATTTGGGTTTTTCCCCTCCTCTTCTGTTGCTCCAAAGAGCAGAGAGTCGTTCATGCTTCCAAAGAACCAGTATGATGCAGCCCTCCTCTGATGGCAAAACCCACAATGTTTGTTTTTTAAGAAAGAAATCCATTCCTTAGAATTTTTATTTGGAATAGTAAGTAGTGGGAGAAGAACTCTTATCTTGAAACTCCAAATTCTGTCAAAGTATTTTAGACACTAATAACCCACTTTTTTCTGTAAAGGAGATTAATTTAACCCTTGTTATTAAGCTACATAAAAAGTACCATTCCATCATATTTCAACTTACTATTACAATGAACTATTATATGTTTTAAGACAAATGGTATTAGAGAACCTGCTTCAGGTGCAACTCTCCAAGTCCCAATCTTAATAGGTCTAGTTCTTTTCAAAACATATTAGAGGACTATTCATCAACATTAAAACAACGCAGCTGTCAATCTTTTCGGCAGCCACTCAAGAAACTTAACCTATGTACTGTTTAGCTTAAAAAGAAATATTTTCCAGGTCTCTTATTTTAACCCATGGTATCAACAAAATGTAACCTCACTCCAATAATTTCCTACTTCTAACAAGTGTAAATTATGAAACTATTTTTACCAAAAATCATTAGGCCTATTTTAAAAAAAAACTACACAACACTCAAGTTAATACAATAGTTACTTTTTGCTTTTAAAATTCATAGTGTTTACCATTGAAAAGCACTTTTTGTGTGTTTTTTTCTTTTTCAATGTCAATCAAATGGAAGAAATTTCCTATAAAAATGATATTTAGTTCCAATTGGGTATTTCTTCATTCTGATAAAATAATTAAATTAAAAATAATTGAAAAAACCTTCCAGTACAAACATACATGTGAAATTCCATGGGATTTCTAAGACAAATTTGTAATATTTGTATTTACTATAATAAGCCTTTATTCTCAGACATACAGTTTGCAAAAGCAGCATTTATCTAAATCTTGAACAGAATTTTATATGAGCACATCTCTTGAATATGCACATCTCAATGTACCCACACTTTGGAAACTGGGATACATCAAACTGCAGCACTGAAAGTAGACAATTAGCCAAATCATTGAAGCTTTTTTCTGTTACTGCTTTTACCTTACAGGAGATATCTCTTTATTGTCCTAACATCCTTGCAAAACTAAAAAGGGATGAGAGAATTGACCAGATTTTTCATCACAGCTTATGCTTTCAATGAGACTTTAACAATGATTTCCTTTACCTAGCTTTAGTTGCATAACTGTTTGCAGCCACCCTACAGCACAGAAGATGTCATCTGCAATTGCACAGCAGGCAGCAACAGCCATGGCAGCGGCCTGAAATACTACTATTCAATGTGAAATTCCTACTGTTCTGTATATTTAAATGGTCTGAATATTTATAATTATTTTGAAAACCACATAGAGCGTACACAAGAAATACATATAAAATGTGTAAATTCTTGAGCTCTACTCTGACATGGTAAAAGCTTTTTACCCAATTTTCTGTGATAAAAATCCTTTAAAATTGTTTACTATTTAAAATAGACTTGTAAAAGAAAAGGAAAATTAAAAATTCTCTCTGTAAAAGAATGTGACCCATTTTTGTTTCTGCTCATATTACTGAAGATCCCTATCAAAATTTTCCAATTGCCTTTCACCTGTTTTGCAAACTTTGATGAAGCATACCCAATATTTACAAAAAGAATACCATATTTTTCCAGTAAAAAGAGACACTTAATGCATACAAAAAAACACCCAACAAAACAGAACCACCAGTCTTCATGACGGTTTTATTTACTAAATATTTTGAATGCCACAAATCACTTTAAAATAAGTTTTACTAAAATCATCTTGCAATGTTCCCCCTGCAAACTTACCACATGCACTGTTGTTAAAACTTACACTTAAACGTTAATTTTATATTTGTAAATTATTATCCACCACACACTTAAAACATTTTCCTTCATATTTTTTAAAGAGAGATTCTAAGTATCTATAATTAAATACTCATTTGTAACCCCTCTGAATACAGTTGTCTTCCAAATTCTGCCATAAGACTTACCAAATAAGAGAACAGGAATAAAATATAACTAAAGAAACAAAGTCCTCACCATGGATGAAACAGAAAGCTATGCCTTCCACCTAAAGCTGTAATATCAGAATTAAATGCTGTGATCTAAGGCAGCTATATCAGCCCTTAAACCATAATATCGTCAAAAAGGACTGTGAAAATGCACATTTCTGACAAATAGCATATGCTACTATTTTCAACATCTGTAGTTTTTTCAAACTTTGTAGTTAGGCCTGTGTTGTAAGCATATGTACATGCCCGAATTTATAAGTAAAATCTGTGAGATCCCCTTATTGTTGCTCCCCAATTCTTCAAGCCACAGAAAGTGAAATGCTGAGAATAGAAAGGAATCAGAATTGCTTTTTAAGATTTTCTGCTACTTGGGACTCGTAAAAAATGTTCAAAAAGAAGGAAAGGATTCTCATTTACATAAACTTTATCAAACACTATTGGTCAAAGGCAGTGACTTCAAAAGAGGAACATGCCATCTGGAGTTACAAGGAAACTCCTGAGTAGTTAGGTCAGAAGAAAGGAATAAAGGATAATGTGATTTTATAATCTTCAGTATAGAAGAAACGGCCATTTTCTGAGTAACTCTTGAGAAAAAATAGTCCTATATCATCTTCAGCTCTCAGCTGGTTATCCTGCACCTAGAATCCCACAGTGTATAATAATCCATATGGTTACTAAAACCATAAGTATGACAATACATAAGTGTGTCTGTATACAAGTGCAACTATTTTGTTTTCCTTTTCTGGTTTTCAAAATTCAAGAGGCTGCTTCTCAGCCCTTTTTCTTTTCTCTCTCTCT
>VZTT01062031.1:18890-59223 GCA_013400855.1 Buphagus erythrorhynchus
GTGCCTACACTCCTATTATATTTAATGAGTTTGGGTTTTTTGTAAAATCTGGTGCAATGCAGTCTTCTGTATATATGGTATAAGGCCTTACAAAAATAATTTACTAATCAACTTTTCTGCCAATGCTACATACAAACACAGGACAAAATTACTCTGGCATGGTCACCAATGAAGACTACATCGATCAGTCTTATCGTCAAACTATTATACTTTATGAATGATGGATGCTTTAAAGTAATTTTCAATTAAAACAATAATTACCAATCAGTAGACCAAAGTATTCATCACTGCATAGAAAAGAGATTCTTAAAAGCCTAATTAGAAATACTTTCTCAATATTTTCTTATAATCTTCTTAGCCAAGAAAGTGTACAATTAATAAAATGATTTTGAAACAGACTATAGTACCTAATTTATTTTCCACTGCTCCAGATGAGGGTTATAAGCATTGAGTAAATTTTGCATAGAGGTATGAGAAAATGTCTAAGACCAACAATTACTTTGCCCAGAAAGCCTGAATGGCATTATTTTTTTTCCTGCAGAACAAGAACATAAGATATATATGAGACTAATGGTGCATCCTTTGAAGAACTGTCTTTCTAATTGTGGCAATAAGAAGTACTATGCAGGCATAATATTTGAGTTTTCTCATTTTGTGGCACTTAGAAACTCAGAAAGAAGAGGCAATACTTTATAAAATCCCTCCCCAAATCCCTCACAGAACTATGCTCTGAAAAGCATCTGCTACAACATGCCTATCTTGCTCATCATTAGTGTCTAAAATGGCACAGATTTACAGGGACTGTTCTGAAAGAACTTATCTTTTAGCACACTGTTGAAGAACTAAAAGTGTACTATTTTTCAACTAAAAACCTTACAAATACCTACTAGCTGCTTCTAAAAGACTTTTCTTTTCTTGTTTATTGGCAAAATCATCCATCGTAACACAATACACTTTAAGGACAATGGTATTTAAAAGACAGAAATTTCAAGTCCTTTAAGGTCTTGTCATTCGGTAGATCAGACATAGAGTTGCTGGAATTTTAACAGGAAATAGCCTTCCAATGAAACTATTATATTTTAAAAGAATTATAAAAAAAGTCTGTGACCACAGTTTTTAAAAGATAGGCTGCACTTCAGTTCCTTCATTCCCACACACTCTATTTTCTTTCATTACTACTCAATTTAAAGCTGAGAGCATGGAAGATTTTCATTTTATAAAAATGAAATACAGAAGCTCTCCACAGAGATGCCTCTTAAATTGGCCCAAGTTTATTGTCACATTCTTAAAAGTTTGTTTCGTAGTATAAATGTAATGGATTTTGCTTTTTTCCCAAATACTATTATTACTGCTATTAGTAGCACTACACAGGGTCATGTGAAACATTTTACTAGCCATGAAATTCCCTTTTTTCCTATTTCATATTTTTTTAATGAAATGTTTACTTTTTTTGCTGCCATTACTCAGCTTGTAAAGCTTGATGTGATGCTGCCTAATGCACAATGCGTCACTCAGATTCTACAGCACAACACAGTCTCTGATTCAGCTATGTTTTTCACCTTCAAAAGCACTGCTAAGCATCTGTTTGCCTCTCCTTAAGAAAAAGACATTTCATAAGTAAAATAATTACAATCTATTTTTACCATGTTGTTGTGATTTAGGAATCACTACTGAAAACACTCCAAAACATGCACTGATTCACTCACTTTCCCTTTCTCCTCCCCCACTCCCTGAGGCAGGAGGGAGAGAAGAATTATAAAAGGTAAAGCTCACAGGTTGAGAAAAGGACAATTTACTGGAAACAGTAATGAAATCAGAAATATAACAGGAACAATGTTACACTAAATACACAAAAGTTGTACAAGCAAGGTGATTGATTCATACATGGAAAAGCCCACCACAGAAACCTGCCCTGAACAAATAGCTGCCACGTTCTCCACAACCAGAAGAAATGCCCTCCCCTTGCCCCTGGTGATGATGTGAGGTGGTAGAGAATAACCTCCAGGTGCTAGCCATGATCCATCCTGGCTTCCACTAAAAATAACCCTGTCCTGGAAAGAACCAGGACACCCCTTATTATGCAGCATATAATTTATGCCCAAACCGTACACCTTCCAACAATACACATAACAGTACATATACACAAGCACAGGTATCATTTCCATTATCAACTGCCATCCCTCCAAGATGTCTGCTGAGTTCATTGAATCCATGGCTGTGGGTTCTGTCTGTTCTGGATGTCTTCCAGGACAGGAGGGCTGGTGTGCTGTTGGGTGGTTGTAAGCTGCATCACGAGCTCATGACTGGTGTATCTGCAGCAGTCCATACTCACTGTCCATAGTTACGGCACACAGCACAGAGGCAGGGTCATTCAGCTGCTAATATTATACAACAAAACATTACAGAGTGGTCTCACCTAAAAATCAAATCTCCTTCATGTCCACATTGTGTTTCCCCATCCAACTGCATTATGCAACAAGTGCACCCAGGTCCATGAGCAAAAACAGTCCCACAGATAGGTCTGCCTTTGCTTAAAGGAGGACTAATCCAGACTGTCTTCCCTAACATACTCCCTAATATACACCACAGGAACTTTATCCCCCTCTTTGGTATGAGATTTGATTGGGTAGGGCCAGGTTGATTCATGGAGTCTCCCTCTAGTGTTAACTAACCAAGTGGCCTTTGCTTAGTGCAGAGCTCAATGTATGAAGGTCTAACCATGCATTGCTTTCTATGTGGTTTTTAACAGTCCATTTTATCATTCAATTTTCCCAGAGGCTGATGCATGACAGGGAACATACACACTCAACACCATGCTCTCCGGCCATGAGGTCTATTAGGCTATTTTTTAAATCAGTCTTGTTTTACAACTCAATTCTTTCTGAGGTGCCATGTTGTCACAAGACTTGCTTTTTGAGATGGTGTTGCAGGCAGTGGTGTGAGGCACAGGGTAAATCTCCAGCTAACCAGTGTTTTTTTACACCATTCAGCACTCAGGGCCTGCCTTGGCAGGTTTGTGGGAGTGTGATGTAATTAACCTGCGAAATCAGCCCATATTGATATTCCGACCATCATCCACCACACTACAGGGGCTTTACCCACCTGCTTGCTTAAATGCAGTGCACATTTCACTTATGAATAACCTGGAAATAGTGTCCATCATTAAGCACGCCCCTCTATCACAAGCCATCTTTATGCTGCATCTCTTCCCTGATAACCTGATGTGTCCTGGGCCCAGTGACTGGAAATAATTCATCCTTATGCTGCCAGTCCAGGTCCACCCAGGACACTTTAATCTCAATAGCTCAATCCACTTGTCCATTGTTGTGATGTTTTCCAGCAGCCCAGCTCCTGGGCACATGTACATCTATACAATGTACTTTTACAGCCAGCTCCTCTACCTGGGCAGTGAGATCTTGCCACAGTTCATCAGCCCAGATGAATACACTGTTTGTTTGTAAGTTGCACCGTTCATGGTTCTAAATTGGTTCTCTACCTGTTATGTTTTTATATTGAACTGAGAAAATGGTTTGCTCTGTATCCCCCCAGAGCTTGTGCAGTTGGTTCAGCCCTCCCTTAGCCCCTCCCCTCAGCAGTGTCCCATTGGTTGCGGGTCTGTTCCGCCCCTCCCCTTCCCGGAGTTTAAAAGTGCCCGCCATCTTCCCTCGCTCTCTTTCTCCTTTCGCCATATGCGAGACACAATAAACTGCGGATCATCTTCCTATGGGAGAAAAGAGCCTTCTTTGGTTTTTTGCCTTTGTCTATGAGGATTTCCCACCCCTCTCTGGTCCAGAGCTAGCCAGAGGACCGGAGAGGAAAAGGGATTTGCCTAATTTTTCCATTGGTTTAACCATCCTCACAGGGCATTTGCTGCCATCCACAAGTCAGTGCAGAGGTAGAGCACTGGCCATTTCTCTCATTCAGTGATATTTACCCTCTATTCCAGTGCAGTCTGGATAAGTCCAAGGCAAATAGCAGGGTTGCATTTCCAGCCCTGAGGCAGTTAATTGCAGGTGTACCAGATACCCTCCAGGTAAGAGCAAATTGTTGTGGGCACTCTGCTGCTGAAGGAATGGAGAAAAACACCTTAAGCAATATTAATGACGGCAGCACTTTGCTGCCTTGGACTCCAGCATACACAGCACAGCAGCACACGGTGGTGTGACTTCCTTCAGACCCCAACAGTTATGTCTGTCTCCACTCTCCACTGGACTTACACACTGGCTATCCTGTTCTATCGGCAGGGGCCATTCCTGCAGTTCAGCTCCAGTTTGAATGGCCACAGTGGCTGTTGGTCTGATTTCCTCCTTTTACTCCTGAGGTGTCTACTATCAAGCAGTAGCCGATAAATAGGAGCCAAACCCCAGCATGCTGTGTAACTGCTTGCCTCCCTGGGACTGCCACAGCATTTTTCTTTCCAATATTCTGCCATTTCATCAGGGTCCTGCAGTTGTTCAGAAGTGAACTTCAAACCACTGGAGCAGAACAGACCTCCAAATGCTGGTCCATTTTCTTGCACATTCCATGCCACTTATGACTTATATACCTTTGGTGCAGATGACCTTCTTAAAAATCTCTTTCTTGACTCTAAACATGATGAAAACCACACTGAGGAGACCTGGCAGACCTAGTAGCATAAATGTGACTTCCTTAACATCCAAAGGGAATTCAAAATTCTCAAAAACTGTTGTAACAGGTGTGAAGGAGTAAAAGGGAGTGAAAAGGTGGGGAAAATCATCCTTCCCCATTCCCCTCACAGACTGGGTATGATAACTAAAGAATTCCCAGAGGCTGTACCCAAGGCCAGGGTAGGAGAGGAACACTGAGCACATATCCCAAATCACTTCCTTGCCCTTAATGTTATCATGTCGTGAACTGATATCACACACTACAGCAACAAAGCCATCCTGATCCCCTTCTCTGTTCTGAAAAAAGAGCACTGCAGTGGACACACAGTACGCACACTGAAGTATATACAGGGTTAGGTACCACACCCACGTGAACAGATCACAGTGTGAGCAGTACTTCTGTACATAATTAAACAAATGCTTAGACCAAATTTGTTTCAAACCTACTCTGGCCAGGTGCCTTGTTATCTGAACCCCTTGACCTTATGCTGGATGCCAAATAGGGTTGTTGTGGTTTAGGAATGGTGCTCCCTAATTTAGCACTCCCACTGAATCACTTCAAACCAAGCATCATTCGCTCACTCACCCTTCCCCTTGCCGTGATATGGGGAGGAGCATTGAAGGCACAAAAGGTAAAGATTATGGGTTAGTGTGAGAACAATATACTGGAAACAGTAAGTAATGAAGTAAGAAACTAACAGTAGCAGCAACAATATTAATAACGAGGTGTAGAAGAAATGATTCACATGCAAAAATGCTCATCACAGAGCAGTATGCACGAGCCACCTCCACACTACCCTCAGCTGGAAAAGACACTCTTTCCCTGCCCATGGCAATGATATGGGGTGGTAGAGAATAACCACTTGGCTACTGCAAAAATTACCCCTGTCCTGTCTGTAACCAGGACATAAGTACAGCAGAGTGTATATATACTGAAGAACACATAGCCGAAAATATGTTAGGCATTTTCAAGCTTGCAGGACAGGTTCTTGTTTGAATTCCTTGCTTGCTTACCCCACACAACACATCCAGGAGTAGCTTCCTAGTCAGTCTCTCACCCAAAACTTACAGCACACAACAGATCAAATCAGACTTATGTTAAGGACTGAATTCATAAGAAACCTTCACTGCTCTCACTCAAAGTGCACCAGCAAATTCATGATGAACCCCAGAAAAGACAAACTATTTTGGTTGTGAATACTTGATTACATAGAAACTGTAAGATAGCAAAACTGACTAAATAATCTTAAAGGCGTCTGTATCACTTCCTTTCAGAAAAAAAGCTTTTCATCACAGCATAAGTGAGCTACTGCCTACAGTAACACCTTTCTCCTCAGTGTCTACAGCCCCTTCTCCTTCACAGCAAAATTTATGAAATGAAGTTAAATTCAAAAAATTTCCTACTGTTTTTTATACCAAACTCTATTTAATTAATTAATTGCCTTCTCAACTTCTATTCTTGTACTTGACTTCTTTTATATTCTTGCTTTTCAGTCAACTTTCCAAAGAAAATGAGGCTTATACAACCATTGCCTGGGTATGTGTTCTTCAAACTGCCTCAGGCTCACCCTCTTCCCAATGCAAACAAGTTTTACAAATGGGGAAAAAACTCTGAGATAATTTATTTTTTAAAAGGTTTCAGGAAAATAGTTGCATAAATGGAAAAGAAAATCCCTGCAACTGACTGCTGAATTTAGTCAGATTTTGTAATCCAGTATAAGAGACAAAGTCTTAAAACAGTAGGTATTCCTAATTAAAGATGTATTCACACTGTGATGCTGGGAAACATGGAAAGTGATCACCATTGACCCTTAAATGTCAGGGGCAAGACGAAGTTCGTAGTACATGAACAGCTAGCATCAGTCCTCCAGAGGGCACACAGCTGTGTCTTGATTTCAGCTTTCAGTGATAACAGCCAGCACCTTCTGTGTAGACAATCCTTACTCTGATTTGTGCTATCTGGAGGTCTTGGAAAGCAGGGAAAGAAAGTCAGTCTCTGAAGACTTTTTTACAAAGGAGAACTGGATGAAAGTGACAGTGAGAAAGGAACACAATGTAACTTATGATAAAGGCATCTACTAGTTAGGATCTGCAGTCATCTACATTACGATTTGGAAAACACCTTATCAAAAATGAGGACATATCTCTAAAAGGCTCCCTATTGACCAAATGCAGGAAATAAATGGATTGTCCTGGGACATCTAAATTTCAAACAACATGCTTAGCAGTTGGCAGATGAATCACACATGAAAATTTTTAAATAGAAAATACCTATGACAGGCAAAATCAGAAAAGGCAAATGAAAGGAGACTCTAGGACACTTTGGGACCATTTATACTTGTCATGGGTTCATGCTGGCTGGATGCCAGGCACCCACCAAAGCCACTCACTCTCTCCTCTCCGTAGCTGGACAGCAGAGAGAAAATCTAATGAAGGGTTTATGGGTTGAGATAAAAACTGGGAGAGATCACTCTTCAAATACCATCACAGGCAAAAAAGGCTCTAATTAGAGATATCAATTAAGTTTATTATTAACGAAATCAGAGCAGGATAACGAGAAGTAAAATAAACCTTAAAAATACCTTCCCTCCTTCCCAGCTCTATCTCCTACCCCAGCAGTACAAGGAGACACAGAGTGGGGTTGTGATCAGTTCATCACACATTATTTCTTCCGCTGCACCATAAGGTCCCTCCCACAGGAGACAGTTCTCCACGAACTTCCCTGATGTGAATCCATCTTATAAGCAACAGTACTCTGTGAACTGCTGCAACATGAGTCCATCCCACAGGCAGCTGTCCTCCCCAGACTGCTGCAGCATGGGTCAGTCTTCCACAGGGTGCAGTCCTTCAAGGACAGGCTGCTCCAGCCTGGGAGCAAGGCCCCTCTCTCCATGGATCTCCTACGGGGTCACAGCCTCCTCTCAGGCATCCACCCGCTCCAGTATGTGGCTCCTCCATGGGCTGCAGGGGTACAGCTGCTTCCCCATGGACCACACCACAGACTGCAGGGGAATCTCAGCTGCAATGCCTGGAGCACTTCTCCCTCTTCTCCACTGATCTTGGTGTCTACAGAGTTGTTCTTCTCATATGTTCTCACTGCACTCTAGTTGCAGTAAAAACTTCTTGTTTTTCTTTCTTCTTAAATATGTTATCACTGAGGCATTACCACCATTTCTAATTGGCCCAGCCTCAACCAGTGGCACATTGATGTTTGGAGCCACAAGGGATTGGCTCTGCCATACACTGAGGGAGCTTCTAGCAGCTTCTCACAGAAGCCACCTCCTGTAGCTTCCCCCCTGCTTCCAAAATCAGGCCATTCAAACCCAAAACAATACCACACAAGCATGCTTGATGGAATTTTAAGTACTGATGGATAATGTCTGCTACATCCAGAAGCACCTGGTTGACTGGTCTCCTCCGTGTACCAAGGCAAACAATGCTATCTGTGGTCCTTCAGCTTACTCAAATGTTTAACCCAAGCTGCATCTGTACTCAAAACACAACATGAATGACCAGTGGCATTCAGGAGATCTCAGCACATTCAAGACAGTGGTTTAAAACAACCTTAAAAGGCATTTCCTGACAAATCTCTTTGAAAATGTCAGCTATTGAACTCAGAATGGTCTGCTGACTGAAACGACAAGAATCCTGCAAGAGCAGAGTCCCAGGAAGGATTTCAGGACTCAGATTATTATTAAATAAAGAGATTTGGCTTTGTTAGGTACTTTGGAAGCCTCACTCAGACTAAGAAGCCAAGTGAGTGGCACACATCATACTAGTCAGAAAGTAATTTCTCCAGTGTATCTCAGAACCATGTCAACATTCTCTGTCTTTGTTTCTGAAGTTCTCAAACTATACACTTGCACATTGCTGCTTCATGTTGCATAAGAAATTATCCAGAAACATGATGCAGAAGAAGGGAGAAAAAAATAAATTAAGGAAAAAGTCGAGAAAATTATATGAAGATATGCGTGGATTCTTCTTGAAAATAATAAATGAAGTGCCAAAACCACAAGAGACATGAAACCCATAACTTGAGAACAGCATCACTGTTCTACGCAACTGAGAGGAACTGAAGCAATGCCGGCTGCACAGTGGCCTAAATGTTAATTGATAAAGCATGAGAAATGGGAGGGCAGAACTGCAAGTGATATAGCCTTTCATTACTGCCCTCCAAGAGTTAACCACAAGAATTCTACCTCCTTCAGCTGACAACCAAAAAACAAACCTGGCTTGCTCAGTAAGAAGTGTTGACTCAAAGATTTGTGCCTAGTCATCATTGAGATTGAAAGATATATGACAAATTACACAAGCAAAAAAAGTGAACTAGTTACTAGTTACTACTACGTGCTCTTCTTATAGAAATTCCTGTACTAAGTTGGATAACTTACAAAAATTAAAAAGGCACTCTGTGATAAAGATTGTTTATAATTTTTTAGAGGGTTAAAATGAATAATCATGTTACAGTTCTAAAAATTGTGAAATTACTTACTCATTCTTGGCATACAAGTAAGATCTTACAAGGAATATAAGAGATTTTTAGATTTGTACTATTTCTTAGTATTACTAATTAATATAAAGTTTAAAATTACCAAACCAGAAAAATGTCTTTTTACTTTGAGAGTTCATTACTAAAAACATTGTTTACACCTTAACTTAGATATTTATAATTAACAAGTATGCAAAATGGGAAAGGGAGAATGTGAGACAGAGAAGAAGATGGAAAGAAAGCTATGTCCCCAACTGAGATTCTCTAAAACCACTCTGCTGCTCAAGGTTGCTTCCCCCATTTTTTCCCCTCCCTGCAGCAATGGGATGGAACTGAGAACTGGAGGAAGTCAAGGATCCTCATGAGTTGAGAAAAGAACAACTTACTGAGAAGAGCAATGAGATAAGAAAACAAACAGTAAGTATTAACAAAAGTGAGGGTGATTTACATGCTCACTGCTGAGCCTAATCCAACTGCAGCCAACTTTTCTCAACCAGAAGGAACCTCTTTTCCCTGGAAAAGAGAATCTGCTTGCACTCGACCCGCCCACCTCTCCTCGACGCTCCCGGCATTGACCTGAGGTGGTATACAATTACCTTGGGGCCCTGACCATGCTGCCTCACAGCTACCGTCAAAATTAACCTTTTCCTGGTCAAAACCGTCCTTCTGACTTGTTCACGTTGCTTTCATTTCCCCCCCTTTTAATTAACAAAATTCTTAAAACCTACATTTAAATCATAGTATAAAGGCTACACTTTCTCAACTTCAATTATACTGAATCCATTATTGCTTATACTGGAAACATTTTATCCAATACTTAGCAGATCAAATTAGTTTAAATATTCCAATTTTGTTCTTTATCAATTTTTTCAATTTCCACTTTTTCCAAAAAATACAGAAGTCAGGCACTGAGAGACATTCTTCAGATAAGGGAATTTTTCTTTAAAGCTCCTATATTACATAAGAAATTTTGTACTTCTATAAAAAACGTCATGCAATAAGCATTTCACAGATATTATGTAAATATTTATTTTTCAAAAATAAACATTTTAGAAATAAAATATCAGTGCTTTCTCTCTTCATAACAAAGTGTTGCCAGGCTGTCACAAGTATCCAATTACACTAGTTGTTGGCATTCCCCAGGGTTATGGAGTCTTTTAAATTACACCATGTTTTTCACTGGCTGTGTTCCTCAAATTCAGCTGCCGCTCTATCGAATGCAGCAGGCTGAACAGGCAAGCAAATCCTCAAGCCCCAGTTTTCTTGCCTAGCATTACATTCTCAATTACCACAAACTATGTTACCTAGGCTTATGTGTTATCCACAGTACAGATAAGAAGGGCAACAGACTATGATTGCTAGGGTATAAAAGAGAGTAATTTTTATAGACAGCTCATCATGAGAAATTAAGCTGGATGTTTCTGTGCTGGACTTTTAAATACCAAAAATTCATTCAGACATAATATGGGTACAGAACTTATTAGAGAAGTAAGAATAAAGAAAAATTAGACAAATTACATAAATTACAACTTTAAAAAATGAATACATAACTTTTAGAAAGGCAATTACATAGACTAAACTTACTAATAGTTTACAAATACACACTTTCTTAAACTTACAGTTACGCTTCCTTGAACCAGGTAAATTAAAGATACAAAGAAATAAATTTTTGCAGCACTGATTGAGTTTTTCAGATTCGTTTATAGAAGTATCTCTGCAATATTCCTGTTCTTGTCAGATAATTTCAAACAGATGACTAGAAAAAGTAGCTAGTATTTCTACCTTGCAATAGCTGCTGAATGACTGAGACTCAAGATTTTTTATAGAGATGATCACATACTCTTTTACTCAATCAAGCATAACTGGAATATGCTCAACAAGGGAAGACAACAGGATTCCACATGTAACTTATCTTGGCTTCCTGCATCACAGAGCAGTTTGTAGTCAATAGCTTTTCAACCTACGGGCCTATTTCAGCTTTGGAAAGCAGTGTAGTAAATAATATTCTAAAACTGAATACTCTGAAGAATACGGAAGTAGAAAAGACAGCTACAGTCTTAGACAGTAATACATATTACTGAAACTTACCTTGCTTATAGAATCAGAAAACATTAAGGTTGGAAAAGAGCTCCAGGACCATCAAGTCCAACCTTTGACTGAACATCCCCATGTCAACTAAACCATAGCACCAAGTGCCACATTCACTAGAGCTGCTACTCTACAACTTCCCTGAGCAGCCCATTCCAATATTTAACAACACTTTCAGAGAATAAATTCTTCCTTGATGTCCAAATTTAACCTTCCCTAACACAGCTTGAGGCCATTTGCTCTGTCTTGTTACTAACTGACTGAGAGATGAGACCAAACCCATGGAGAAAACCCCATCTCACTACACCCTCCTTTCAGGTGTAGAAAGTTGCAGCATTGAAGAGAGTGATAAGGTCTCCCATGAGCCTCCTTTTCCCCAGGCTAAACAACCCCAGCTGACCCTACTCTCTACACCCTTCACCAGCTCTGTTGCCCTTCTTGGACACACATTCCCACACCTCAATGTCCTTCTTGGAAGTAGAGGACGCAGAACTGAACACAGGACTTGAGCTGGGGCATCACCCCTGCACAGAGCAACAGTCACTGCTGGCCACACTGTTTCTGATAAAGACCACGATCCATTGGCCTTCTTGGCCACCTGGGCACACTCTGGCTCATGTTCAGTCAGCTGGCAATCAGCACCCCCTGGTCCTTTTCTCCTGGGCCACTCTGCAGCCACTCTTCCCCTAGCCTGTAGTACTGCATGGGGCTGACGTGGCCCAAGTGCAGGAACAAGCATTGGCCTTATTGAACCCCACAGCCCCAGCCTGGGCCCCTTGGCCTGGCCTCTCCAGATCACTCTGCAGAGCCTGCCTACGCTCCAGCAGATCAACACTCAGCTCAGCTTAGTGTTGTCTGCAAACTCACTGAGGGTACACTCAATCCCCCCATCCACACCACCAATAAAGACATTAAAGACATTAAGCAGGACTGGCCCCACTACTGAGCCTTGGGGATTGCCAGCAGTGACTGACCATCAGCTGCAGCACCATTCACCCCCATGCTCTGGACCCAGCCTTCCAGCCAGTTCTTAACCCAGTGAAGGGTGCACTTGCCCAAGCCATGGGCTGTCAGCTTTTCCAGGAGAATGCTGTGGGAGACAGTATCAAAGGCTCTGCTGAAGTCCAGGTACACAACATCCACAGCCTTTCTATCATCCACCAGGCAGGTCACTTGGTCATAAAAGGAGATCAAGCTGGTCAAGCAGGACTTAACATTTCTAAACCCACGCTGGCTGGACCTGATCCCCTGGTTGTCCTGTATGTGGGATGTAACTGCAGTCAATATAATCTGTTCCATAAACCTCCTTGGCATTGAGGCCAGGTTGACAGGCCTGTAGTTCCCTGAATCCTACTTCCAACTCTTTCTATAGTCATGCTGGCCAACACCCAGTTGTCTGCGACCCCCTCAGTTAACCAGAACTCATGATAAATGATGAAGAGTGGCTTGGCAAGCTCTCCTGGTAGATCTCTCAGGACCCTTTGGTGAATCCCATCCATCCCCACGGATTTGTAAGTGTCTAAGTACCACAGCATGTCACTATTTCCTCCTGCATTGCAGGGGGTCTGTTGTGCTCTCTGCTCCTCTCTATCAGTCCAGGGGACTGGTTGTCCTGAGGATTACACGTCTTTATGCTAAAGACTGATGTAAAGAAGGCATTAGGTACCTCAGCCTTTTCCTCATCCTTGGTAGCAAAGCTCCCCCCACCCCATGCAATAACGGATCATCCACCTGGTCATACCACATGCAGCTGTTGTCTCTCTCTGCCCTCTTGTACTAATGCTAGGCTTTAACACTCTCTGCAGATGGACATCTGCACAGCTGCATGCTTCTGAGGGAGCCCTCTGGGTCACTATGCTCATTCTAGCAACAGCTTTCAACTGTATGGAATCCACTGTTGGGCCTGTTCTACTTGGGTGGGCATAAAACACCAGCTGAGCTCACCTGAGGAGCTGGGAGGTGCCTGTGCCTTCCTACATGCCCTGTTCACACAAGCTGCTGAAATAACTGCTGCACCTCACCCCAACTGATGTGCTTATACCCTCATCTGAAGTAACTATACTTCTTAATACCACATACATTGTCCTCTTTCTTACAAATTCTACGTTGATCTTGACTCAAGTTTTAGACATTTATTAATTCTACGTTGATCTTGACTCAAGTTTTAGACATTTATTTCTGAGCCATAACTTCTATCACACATAGTTTCAGGCTGCCACTCCCTTCTTATTATGCAATGTTTGCAGTATTATAACAGACACCAGAATAGGTGTCAGAAAATAACTCTAATTCTTTCTTGTTTAACTTGTTAAAAAGATATAACTAGTGAATCTCAATGTTGTTCATGCTACTGAAGATGAACATAATTTAGTAACAGATTCCCTTTCTTAGGATATTAGTTTTAAGAGCTACTTAGCATCTAAAAAAATCTCAGTTCAGCATTACTCAGTATTTTCTCAAAAACCTTCTGACAGATATAGGAGTCATAGATAAATAAGATACAGATCCTCTGTGGTATAAAAGTAATTACCAAACAGTAACAATTAAAAGAGAAAATGTTTAGTAGAGAAAAATACAAAATCCTGTTGCTTCTCATGTACCTTTTACTCAAGTTAATTTCACTTATGTGATTTCTGAAATGTAGAAATTATTTCACTTTGACATCCGATCAAGAAGTTTTTAAAACTACTGAAAATGCTTATTTAGTACAATGCCCTTACTTTATTTTTTTCTTTTTTTTTCTTACATTATTTTACTGTTCCAACAATCTTTCAACAGCTGGTATCAGAAACAGGCAGAAGGTTAATGTGTTACTTTACCAAAATACAGCATTACTTTCTAGCTGCAGTGGTTCTGGGAACAAAAGCTATTACATACTACCAAAACAAGTAATCCCTTTACATAAAACACTGACAGAAATGTAAAGAGGAGATTATCCCTTAGAAAGTAATCACCCTGCGGACTAGTTTCTGGTGACCATGGCCTCCATAGAGGCCCATCAAAATCCTTTGGTATCCTTCGTATCTTAGCAGACGTCTTTAGGGAAAGATTCCAAGTGCTTTCCCTTACATTTGTATGAATTAGTCTTTAACGGAGGATGGAAAGAGAACTTCTGCTAATCACAAATACTGGTGCTACATTGTTTCTTTAAAAAAATTATAAAGACATGCCTTTGCCACAACTGAAAGCTCTGCTCCAAAAATGAATTATACAAGGGAAGGGATCTGAGCTGAATCACACATCTCACTAAGAAATGAAATATTAAATTACATCACAGACTAACTAATGCCAAAATGTAAACATGTGCACTACACCCACAGTAAAAATACTATACTGTATAAATTGTGAAATGCATTTAGAAATATTTAAGAATAACACTCAGTACAACCATTACATGCTAACACGAACAAGCAATGAGGAATCTGAAATTAACTCTGGAACCATACAAGATAATCAGTACTCACTGTTGCCTGGTATATCTCCTGATCTGCCACATTTTTAATGTCTAAACAATCATGTTACTTTTTATACTTAAAACACCATAAATACTGAAATGCTAGGTTTTGAGTTGATTATTTCTCTCACCTTGCTCTTCAGATGAGTTCCACAGACTGTAGAAAATGTAGTTTGATTCAATTAATCTCCCATTTCATGAATACTAGACACCAGGAGACATAGATGCATTCCAACAGGATATTCTCAAAATTATGGGAATTGGGCTAAAAAACATGGTAAAACATGCGTATTCAGGAAATACAGCTCTCCCACAAAACTTACTAACCTAGAGTAAGTTTAACTAAGTTTAATTGTGAACTGAATTTTAAATGTTCTTCTGTTTTAGAATACTATAATTTGTGATGTTTTTTTACTCCTGCATTTGGAAGAAATTGTGTAGGCAAAGCATCTAAAAAACACCACTGAAACATAGAATCTCTTGAGTTGCAAAAGACCCACCAGATTCATTGAAGTTCAACTCCTGGCCCTGCAAAAGACACTCCAAGAGTCACACCACGTGCCTGAGAGTACTCTCTGAACACTTCATGAACCCAGACAGACTTGGTGCAGTAATCACTTCTCTGAGTAGCCTGTTCCAGTGCCCAAGCATCCTCTGAAATACCTTTTCCTGATGTGTAAACTAAACATCTCCTGACTGAGCTTCATGCCATTTCTTTGAGTCTGGTCAGTGGTCACTAGAGCACTGCTCCTCTGCTTCTCCTCATGAGGATATTTAAAATTGCCAGGAGGGGTCCCCTCAATTTCCTCTTCTCCAGGCTGAATAAACCAAGTGACCTCAGCTGCTCCTCATAAGGCTTTCCTTCCAAACCCTTTAGCATCTTCATAACCCTCCTCTGGATACTCTCCAATAGGTCTTTCTTATATTGTGGTGCTCAAAAGNAAATACCTTTTCCTGATGTGTAAACTAAACATCTCCTGACTGAGCTTCATGCCATTTCTTTGAGTCTGGTCAGTGGTCACTAGAGCACTGCTCCTCTGCTTCTCCTCATGAGGATATTTAAAATTGCCAGGAGGGGTCCCCTCAATTTCCTCTTCTCCAGGCTGAATAAACCAAGTGACCTCAGCTGCTCCTCATAAGGCTTTCCTTCCAAACCCTTTAGCATCTTCATAACCCTCCTCTGGATACTCTCCAATAGGTCTTTCTTATATTGTGGTGCTCAAAAGGGCACATATTATTCAAGGTGAGGCCCAATCAAGTACAGAGCAGCATGGACCAATCACCTCTCTTGACCACCTGGTGATGCTGGGCCTTGTTTGCCCTCCTGCCTGTCAAGGCACATTACTGACTCATATTCAACTTTGCATTGACCAGGACCCTCGGTCCCTTTCCACAGCACTGCTCTCCAGCATCTCACTCCCTGGTCCATACACACATCCAGGGCTACCCCATCACAGGTGCAGAATCCAGCAACTGATGTTGTTAAACTTCACACAACTGGTGACTGACCATCTCTCCAACTTGTTGAGGTCTCTCTGCAGGGCTNGGGCACATATTATTCAAGGTGAGGCCCAATCAAGTACAGAGCAGCATGGACCAATCACCTCTCTTGACCACCTGGTGATGCTGGGCCTGGTTTGCCCTCCTGCCTGTCAAGGCACATTACTGACTCATATTCAACTTTGCATTGACCAGGACCCTCGGTCCCTTTCCACAGCACTGCTCTCCAGCATCTCACTCCCTGGTCCATACACACATCCAGGGCTACCCCATCACAGGTGCAGAATCCAGCAACTGATGTTGTTAAACTTCACACAACTGGTGACTGACCATCTCTCCAACTTGTTGAGGTCTCTCTGCAGGGCTTCACTGCCCTTAAGGAAGACAACAGCATCTCCCAATCTAGTGTCATCTCTAGACTTACTTTCAAGTTCTGCATCCAAGTTGTTAATGACTATGTTGGAGAGAACTGAGCTAAGGATGGAGCCCCATGGAACCCCACTTGTCACTGGACACCAGCCTGATGTCACCCCATTCACCATAACCCTTTATACCTGATTCATGAGCCAATTGCTCACCCATTGCATAATTTGGTTATTCAGCTGCAAGCCAAACATTTTGTCCTGAAGGATACTCCAAGAGGCAGTATCAAAAGCTTTGCTGAAGTCAAAAAGATTAGATCAACTGGCTTTCCTAGGTCACATAGGCGGGTTACACTGTGATGACATGGATACAGAAGTAAATATGAAGACATATAGATGACATTTACTTCCCTGTAAGACTGTCTTTTACATACATTTTTTTTTTATTTTAGGGTGGCTGTCTGTGATTGACACTTCCCCATCCAGCCCATCAGGGTCTGGAACTTTCCTTTTACATTGGGTTCTGAGTTAACTGAGCATCTTCTTTAACAGTGTCCCTGCTGTGTTTTCAACACCATCATCTCTTCTCATGCCAGTCCTTATTTTGCAAGTCTGCAAACAACTCTGTGCAACCTCTTTTCCCTCAGTCAGTCATTCTGCTCCCTTATCCCTTTTGTTCTGCCAGATGAATCACTCTGGATGCTAATATACTGCTCTCTGCTGTAAGGTAGATGAATATGAGATACTGGCATGACCTAACTGCTCAAATGTTGCATGACATTGTTTGAAAGATATGAAGGTATGGCTATGCTAAATAATAGCAAAGGCTTTCATGTGTCACCTATTTTCTTTTGAGTTCCCTATTTTCCTATAAAATCGTAAGACTCTACGCTAAAAACTCCCAAAATACAATTTTTCACAAAGTTCCCATACCAGAAAATAGAAAAGGAAACCAAAGAGAAATGACAGCACTCATCAAACTTGGCTAATCAGATGTCTTACTTCTGCACTAACTACTCTATTTAAAAATTGAAAGTTTACCTATGCAACTAAGAGATTAAGAAAGGATTAAGATTAAATAATACATTGTATATTCACTAGACACAAAAAGATGCATACAGTTGGTAGTTAATGTATCTTCAGCAATTAAAAATTCAGCTATATGAATATTGCAATAATTTATGGTTTTTAATTATTTATCTCAAAGTGGCAGAAAATACCACTATTTAAAAATAGCATACAAGATGCAAGTCATGAAAAATTGATGTGAAAATGCAATCTGACTTGAGCTCACTTTAAGCAAAACTATTAATGCAAAAAAATTCCTACCAAATTCAAGTCAATGCAGAAAGAAACTTCATGAACTGTTCCACCAATTCTTAAGTCTCAGTTTTATTCTCTCTGAAGTATACTAGCAAGCTGTATCAATTCAAAACAAAACAAAAGATAAAAGAGAGAGAAATCAAATCACAAAGGAAAAAATTAAGTTCTTTCTGAACCACTCCCTTTTCTCTTCTGTTTCCCCCTCTAATCTTTCATTTTCTGCTACACTCCCCCTCCCAAACTTCCCAGTGAAAATAAATGTCAGATGGCATTCTCTTAAGTCAGAAAAATAATCTCTAACTGCATTTTACTATATTTGCTGGTTAATATATCTCCACAGTGAAACTAACATTTAGAATCTATCATATCAACATAGTCATCATGATCCAAGCTGCAAATAATAGAGGGTGTCATTGTCAATTTTGCTTTCTCACACATCCTTCCCTTCACTTCATCTGATTTTAATAATCCCTGTCAAACCACAAACAGTCCAAATTACCTTCTTGACACAGAAGCTTTCAAGGAAGAGACAGAATCTCAACTTTCATTTAGTGACTACAAAAGCAAGCTGTCCGACTGGACAAATATTATTTTCACTCTTGACAATCTCTGTAGTAAAGCATGCTTTTTAATTTTCACTGAAGCTGCCAAGGGTTTCAGATAAGCTGCTTGTTCAGCACAGATTGACTCACAGGATTAGCAAACCAACAACTGTAATTGTATTTAAAAATCCAGCAGTTTTGAGGAAAAAAAATTTGCAAGAAATGACAATCGCATGTCATCAGCTAACTGAGTTAAGAAGAAGATTATACAAATAATTTCAACTTAGTAGATCTCATAGGATGTTTCAAAATCATTTTACATTTCTAAGATTGACCAAATGACTGTTCCTAACAGTGTAATATAAATCAGAATTTCAAGGAGGACAAATTTATATTCAATGACACTACCAATAGTCTAAAAAAGGTTAGCATTTGACAACAGGAAATATGTTTAAGGAAAATAAATTCTGCAGAAGCATGTCATCTGTAACCATTTTCCACTCTGCTGGCTTGTCCTCAAAGTAAGCTCAAGAACTCTGCTTCACCTGTATCAATTTAAAACTAATTGATTTCTCTGATGAGGCAGAGTATTTTATAATTAGCACTATGTTTTAAGTTTACGTGATTAATCAAAGCATAATACATTTTAATACAAAAATATTTTCTTCACATAGACACACCAGTCTCTAATTATCTGAGACTATTGCTTTTGGTATTTTAGCTGGAAGTTGTAATCAGGTTTTGAAATGCTACTAGCTATGAAAAAAGAAAACATAATAACCAAGATGCTGCCCATCAGAAGACTCATGCAAAGTATTTGTTCAAATATCACATATGATTGTCCCATGCATGGACTTAATTTAAGTCTAACCAATGCCATTTTAAAATATTCTTTGACAACTAGTCAGTATACACCAAAACAATAAAAGCTCATCTTTGATAGATCAGTAAAATCACAACAAAATGCAGAGACATATGCATAAATGTGTTTGAAGTTCCACAGCAAAAGAATTATGCTTTCTACTAATACAGAAGCCTTATAGCCTTCTTTCACCAGTTTGGGCTGGTAACTGGCTCTTCATGAAGACTCACTCATCTTCGTGGCCAGACATCTTCCTGTTTGCCTTCTAAATCTGTTTTTCTTCCTAGTGAAGAGAAAGAGTTTCAGAAGCTTACTGTTTTCCTTTAGCAGCGCTAGTTAAAGCACAGTCTTGATGCTCAGCAGTATATTGATTCTACCACACGCCTGTATCAGATTGATCTGTATGTTTTACTCTTAAAGAAGCATATGATCAAAAGATCACTTAAAGGAGGAAAAAAATATAAGTAACACAAAGACCAATGGTATTGTCAGTTTTAATTAAAAGGACATTGATTTAAGCCTCTTTATGTGAAGTGCTTAGCCCTGACTATGACTTGCCTTCTAGTTAATTATCAGTTTATATTCAGAGCAGAGCTCTGCTGCCAAGTAGCTTTATACATTAAAAAACCCCACTGATTATATATGATTTAGGGTTTAAACACTACTGAAAAGAATAAAAATAGAAGATAGGAGAGGCATCTGTAGAACACTACATTACAGTACAAATATACTGACTGACATGAAAGTAGGTCTACACCACATCTAGTTAGTGATAATCAGACTGACTGCAGAAAACTACACCCTGTGTCCAACTAGTTTTCAGGGAAACTAGGGAAGATAAAAACAAATCTTAAGAAAGAGCCTTCTCAATAATTCACAAGCCATATAAAAATAATTTTTCCACCTAGTTTCACAGTGGTAACCTTTATCATCCCAGACCAGCCTCTCCATATTACAATTCAGTTTTGTCATTCGATAACTTACATTATAAGATCTTACATCATTACTGCTTCACAGGAAGTAAAAGTCATCCCAACTATAATGCTACAAAAGCAAAAGGACACATAACCAAGTGGCAGTTTTAAAGAATATTTATTCCACATTATTTTTCCATTGCTATTGAAGAAGAATGAAAGAAAAACAAAGGAATAGTTACAGTGAAAGGAACTGCCTTCTTATCAAAGACATCTTAAACAATACTTTTAAGCTCCAGTCTGAAGCTCCTTATCATAGAGCAACAGAGTCCCACAGCTGCCAGCAAACGAAAGAAACATTCTGTATTCATGGTGAAGTTCATTTACCTTTATAGTCTTACTACATGTGCCATGGAAATGCCACATGAGTACGGTTCAAGAATACTCAGAGATCGTTCTAATACATTCAGCCATTTCTTCTAGGAAGATGCTGTGTCAAGAATATTATTTCAAGATGTGATAGAGGCAAGAGGACAAAAAGGGAGAGAATTAATCATTACTAAATGTATTCACACTGGGGAAAATAAATAATTCTTTGGAACCAGACCAGGTCATAAATTACTACACAAAAAGGAAAGATGCAGAAAGGGTTTTGTGATGCAGAAAGGGCTTCCTCCCCTCTATCTTAAGAAACCTACTATAAAATTTATATTAGATTCTTTAATGCCAAAAGCACTTAGCCTTTGGTTTCATGATTAAGAGGGCAAGTGTTCATAAATACCTTGTAATTGAACACCATGCACTATGTATTATTTCTCAGATAATTACAAGACTTAAATGACTTGCCCAATCGGCCAAGAAGTGGAACTACAGTGTGAACAATGTGCACTACTTGCCTATTACATCACAACAAAACTCCACTAAAAACTAAAAATCAATTTTTGGTTTTTTTGAAGGAAGATTACATTTCAAGTTTAAAGAAAGACAAGAGGACATCATAAACTAAGGGAGTAAATTTTTTTTCCCAAGGTAACGCTAACATTTAATCAAATTTCTTTTTCCTAATATTAATTTCAAAGAACATTACAACTTAAAAAAATAAGCCACATAAGATTCAAGGAAGAAGTTTATATTACAGTTATTAAAACAATAACCTTAGCAGAATATCCTTCAGAGGCATGAGCTGCCGTCAAACCTATTTCTACAGATTCTAGCTCTAGTTCCACAGTGAACCAGAGATTCAATTCTATTCCTTTAACCTGTAAGATAAAATTATGCTGGTGATCCAGCCAACAGCAAGTGGTGCCAAACCAAGACTCCCTTCACTGGTACACCGCCATGAAGCAGTCTGAAGGACATTATAAGCAAACCCAAAATATCCAATGAGAAAACAAATTAATGAACATATTCTGAATAAAGAAGAAAGTGTTTGAAGATAGAAAAGTGGGGTAGCATTTATTGAAATGACATTTTTCCTAAGTAAGCTGGTAATAAGTGATACCACAACACCCTTATGCTAATCTTTGGAGCTTAACATTACTCAGAAACTTTAAGTTTGTTCCAAATAAATGAATGAAAAGTCAATAGCTCTGCAAGTGTATATCAAGCAAGAGTATTTAACAAATAATTTGATTTTTAGTACCAAGGCAGACCAGAAAGATTTTTCCATTTTTTTCCTCTAGCACAGTGTGCACCAGGGATAAGTTTATTACAGTATAACCACAGAGGGCCGTATTCCTCACCATTCCCTATATTTACATTACCTGACATAACTTACATGCACCCAGTCAAGTGGCATCTTAAGAATCTAAAACATTGTAGAGACTACTATTCTGATTTCAGACAATCCACTTATCTGTACTAGTAGATGATTTAGCTCTCTAAACCAATTCTTCTTGGAATGATCACAACTGCAACACAATAAAAAGAACAGTGAGAAATTGATTGACTGTACTGAGAAAAGAGATTCAGACAAGTTCAATGAGAGACCACGTTTTCTGACCCTTTTTTCACAGGATCCTACCAACCTTCTGTACCAGCCACTTAGCCCGTGCAAGCCCATTTATCCCTATTTACCAGGCAGCTGTATGAGCACCAATGGTGGCATGGGGCAGAAGTGAGCGACGGCTGCAGACCTGACAACTTGGCAGCAGTACCAGTTTATGCTAGATTAAGTTGACGAAATGATGATGAAAATAATAAATTGCCTGCATTAGACTTACAGACCTTGAGAAATCATCTCTACAGAGGAACCGAAAGGACTGTATTTACACATGCATGCTAAGATAACTGAACAGAAAGTTCTATTACATTTAACAGCAACAAAATGGGAAAGAATATGTAAAAAATATCAGAAACTCCCCTGTTCATCTCCTTTTGTTTCACATATTTTTAAATTAATTTTAAAGTAATTTAAAATCTTTAAAGTAATTTAAAATCTTGTAACAAGGTTTTCTGGTTTAAGCAGTAGGGTTCAATAAAAAAGTGGTTCTTTACGTGGAAAAGAATTAGGAATTCTCAATACTTTATGGGGTTTCAGTTAAAGTACTCCAGGACTAAAGTTCCCATAACTTGTAAGTTACATAGAAAAATCAGCAAAGACAAAAGCAAAGGAAGTTTGAAAGAACAGCATGTAATTTTGACAACAGGATAGCCCCTGTTCTTTGACCAATACTCTTACATCTGTGTTTTATACTAAAAAGAAAGACAAAAAAGCCTGTCCTGTTTCCACTGCTTTTATTGTTTTTTCTGAAAACAGAGGATATGAAAAAAAACAAAAACAAAATAAAAAACAAACAAACAGGGAATAACTTGACCCGGTTNCCAAAAAATAAAGTGCAACAAACCAAACCAGAAACAAAAAAACACAACAACAAACCCCAAAACAAAACAACAAAAAAACTCCATACAAAAAATGACAGTAAGGTTCTAACTCCAGCCCACAAAAGCCAAGAAATTTAAAGTTACTCTGACATTCAATCCTTAAATCATGCAAGGGTGTTTCTTTCTTTTTTTTTCAAAAAATGACAATGCAAGGTAATGACAAGTTGTCAGCCCTAACTTTGAATTGCCTGAAGTTTGTCATTTGGTGTTTGTGTCACAACCTTAATGTTATTTAAATGTAGTTTTTAGTATCTATTATTTAAAAAGGTCTACTTTATGACAGCAAAAAGCTTTGATGGAATAAACCTCAAAGTACACTGTAGTGCTGGTATGCCACTTCATTAGAAGTAGTGCATAAAACATATGCTGTTGACAAATCTAATTCATTAAAGTTGAGGTAGAAGCACTTTAAAGCAACTGTGGCATCATTAGCTACAGCTCCTTTCATAAATTATTCCTCTTTTTTCTTTTGAATGACTTTGTCAGTGTTCCCTTTTCAGACCACGAATATTTTTGCCTTGAAGTTCAATACCTTCAACAAGTTTGGACAAGTTAAATAACTAGCTTATTTGCTAACACTGAAATTGTAAGCTGATTATTTCACCCACATTAACTAAAGAGGAAGAAAATTAAGCAACAATGTATACGAGTTCCAGCTTTATCAAACATAAAATTTTACTATTAAGAGAATTAGAGATTACTGAGTACAACAGAGTAACACTCTGGCAGCAGTTTCCATTGCTATTGAGATAACTTGGATTTGATATTGAATTGAATTCTGCAAGAGAGATTAGGCACATCAGAGAGGTGATGGCTAGATGACATATTTAGTTATAAAAGGAAGAGTTGCCAAATATACTACTTGGAGTTTCAGGCAAAGATCAAAATTGGTACAGGAACTAAAGACCACAATAAGGTCCATAAATGCAGCAGAGCTGTTATTTGAAGCATAGTCCATCAGAGCCACCTTCCAAAAGCAAAAACACTTAACAAGTCAAAACCTGATCAAATTCCACCTCAGAATATTGTTGCCTGTGAGAACATTTAAATTCCTATCTTCAGATCAGTCCTATCACAGAGGTCTTCAAAACCCAAACCACAGTGCAGGAACTTCACTGAATATCTAAACAATAAAGTGAAAAAGGATGTTTTTGAGGACTAAATATACACAACTTATGATTAAATTGCACTAGTAACATATCCAAAGAAATTCTAAAGTACATTGTATCCATAGAAACTGAAAACTAAAAAAAATCAAAGTTTCTTGATAAAGGATACTTTATGTAACAGTGTTTTCCTTTTAATTTCTTATAAAATTACCTTATTCGCTAAAAAGAAAAACCTCACAGAAATTTCTGCCTAGAATATATAATCATACTTCTATATGTCAGTACCTTATACAAATATTTTCTAATTAATAACCTGGATTAGCAAAGAGTGCTGCCTTGTTCAAGAGAAGCCCATGAACAAGAGAGCCTATATATTTTTAGACACAAGTACACATACACTGTTTCAACTAGATTAAGTGCCTCAGATTAATTCTACACTGTCTCCTGCAGAGACAAAATTATTCCCACATAATACTTACTGTGAAAATTTAAGAGGTGGATATCTTACTTTGAAAAGTAACTTAAATATGGAAACACTTCCAAATATAATTCACTGAGGCCTATTTTATGCCTCCAAGGATTGCAGCAAATAAGGATCTGGAAGCATCTCTCAAACCAGACAGACTAATTTACTGTAAAAGTTCTTTGAGAGACAACAAACTGTCCATTTCTAGTTCTTTATGCCTGAATACACAAATTTCCTTCTAAAGGTGTGCAAATGTTCTGCTCAATATGCCTGATTAAGTCATCCTGCCAACTACACCACTCATAGCAGTGCAGCAGAGAGAAGACTCTCGGTCAGGCTCGAGGGATATGACAGTGATTATCTGGATGACTATGATTAAAATTAATGCTAATACAGTATCAAATTTGTCAATCCAGTATATAATATAACAGGGTCTAAAGGGTTGTAATATCAGAAGCTTGGCTAGAAACATACAGGTTTAAAGTCTTTGGCCTTACAGAATGCACAGTTACAAAGCAACAAAGTACCTATGAAACTACTTTAGGATTTTATCTCTGTAGGTGGCTGGATCTTACTGCTTTTTTTCTCAAACCTCCGAAAGTGAGTTTTTTCCCTGCCTTTAGGTTGGACATACCGTGCAGGCATCCCTGCTGGGCAGCAGGGGGAGACGTTTCACCCAGAAGCTGCCTGCAAGCTTAGGAGACCAGTGCCCAGCCTCCAGCAACATTTTACACCCTTTTGAAGGTCAAGGTGCATCAGTCACGCACAATGATTAGAGCTCTCCCATGTCTGGAATACAATTATGCAACCATGCAGTTCCTCCTGCAATTCCTACCTGGTGTTCTTACCTTAGGACAATTCCCACCACATGTTTTTATCTTAGGACAAATCAAATTGTCTATCAGAGACAATTAAAAGGGAGGAGGTGTGTGTTGGAGGTGGGGGGAGAGGATCTGCAGACAAAAATCTGGCTATCTTTCGTCAGGTCATATTCACCACATTAGACAGCATTTACCATTTACCTCAGAAGATTAATGACATCTATGTCCAACATGCTACAACATAAAATTTTCCTAATTAGTCTCCGCATTAATCCTCATCCTGCTCTTTTCCTATTTTGTTCCCTCTTCTGCCATACTGCCGTTACATGTACATGGAACAGTCATTATGTTTAAGCTTTGCACCACCAAAACATGGGAAGAGTTACCTGCAAGTGGGCAAGCAAGAACAGGTGTTCTACCTTAAGGGACAACTCAACAGTTACAAAGAACCTCTATGATCCTCTGTTAACTGCTCGAACTTCTACTCAGCCCTGGTGAGACCCTACCTGGAGCACTGCATCCATCTCTGGGACCCCCAACATTGGTAGGGCATGGACCTGTTGAGAGTGGAGACAAGAATGCCCTGAACAAACCTTATAATAATCTTCTAATATTTAAAAGGGAGCTTGTAGTGGCTTGAAATTAGATGACCTTTAAGGTCTTCTCTAACCCATCCCATTCTATGCATTTTCGCGACCTTAAGTAGCAAATCCATGTCTGAAACCCATATGTTGCAATCTTATATTCCAGTTACATATTGATAAAAAAACAGAACATTCTGTAGGGTGTTGGAGTGAGAAAAAAAAGAGGCCTTTCTGAGTTCCTCAGTGAGAGATCAACAAGTTCTCAGTGAAGGTTGAAAAACATAGTCCTAGATACTAACATTGAAAACAAGTTTCCATGGAGACTCCAAGAACATAGTTTTAGACATAATAAAACTATAGTAAAAATATTGCTTACATTTTTTAGATAGAACCAGATAGACCGTATGTGTAGCTTATATGCAACCTGGCATGCTAAGAAACTAGAATTCTAATAGGTTAAGAGGAAATGGTTCGGCTTTTTTGCTTATTGGGTAATTTGTGCATAAGAATCCGTGCACTGGGGAGAGATACACTTGCTCTTGCTCTCTCGCTTTTCTTCTCTCTCCTCACCGCCATCATCATCACCCGAAGAAGACAGGAGTTGTGGCAGCAACATTGGCCCTCCCGGGGCCTTGACAGGAGCAGCTTCTTCTTCTAATTGGGACTTTACTTCTATTTAGGACTCTATGCCAAAAACTTTTAGCATGGACTTTAACGCTTGTGACTCTTTGCCTTTTGAGACTGATGTGCCTTTACAATAAACAACTTTATAGCAACTAATAGCTGTTCGGCTCTTTTAATGAAAACAAACCAACAAACGGTGCCCTGTCTACAAATGGTGCCCTGTGTACCGGTAAAAAATCTTCAGTAGGGTATTTTGATACTTTCTTGCTCTTGTTGCACCTTCATTATCTACCCTATAAAATAATTCATGCCATACTTTCTCCTAACTTCTTTTCAGTATTTTCGTTCTTCTTCCATCCACAATCATCTCTACCTTTTACCGCTATACTGACCCACAGTGAACTGCAGAGAACGTAGAAAGTGTACATGTAACACATTACCCCGCTGGCTATATCATGTCAAACTTGATTTTCTAATGTCTGCAAGCCAGAGTACATGTTCATCTGCTTTCTGGGCATGCTGTTGGCAGTTGCCTAGTCAGAAATAAAACTGGAGAGAGAGACGTGTTATTGCAGAGAAGAAACCATTCTGGAATATTCATAGTATATACAGATTGTAGTTAACAATATTCAATTGTTAGCAAAAATTTACAGTATCTTCTAGCATTACCTACATTTACCATTTTAAATGCAGTTACTTAGAGAAGAACAAAATACCAAAAGACAAGGCAAATGCATTTTACAGAAGCTGAAAGGACTTTGATGAATGAAAAACTGCTGATCATATCAGAATGGATCTCTTAAGTAGGAAAAAAGTATTATTAGAAGGTCACCGGGGAAACTAGGTTAATTAAGTATTCCAGGCAGGTATATAGAGCATTTAGGACAGGGCAGAAGAGCAGTAATATGATTAAGAAGGTCTAAGAAGCAGCAATAGATTTACTCATGTCAGACAGTGAAAAGAAACTTGAACTTTATGTGGTACGAAAGTTAACTATTAAAAGCAAAATAAATCCATTTAATATCTATATTTTAAAAGAAACAAACAACCAAAACCTTAGCCCAAGACATGAGAGACTGAAAGTACACTAAAAAAATGCAGTTCACTAATTCATTACTGAGTGAACTTATATACATAGACTCATGTACAGAAGAGTTACTGAACAAGCTGCTGAACACTATTCTGTGCTCTCTACATTTGTCCATCAATCTTGACTCACTGACATACATTAACAGAAAGTGAGCTGGCAGAAAGGCAGATAGATGAATGCAAGGAGATGAGAAGGTGGGCTGAGCTTATAATAGTCATAAAAATAAATGTTCTTTGGAACAAAAATGGTTACATGAAAGAAACACAAAGGATATGTCCTGAGAAGAACATGAAAATGTTTTTAAAAATAAGTATTAAGTTACAATAACAGAGGGTTTATATAATCAGTACAGCTTGAAGAAAAGCAGCAATTTTCACAATGCTTGTTCTGCCTTTCCTAGATTCTTTAGCTCATGAAAGAAACTACAGGTATGTTTATAGAAAGATGATTAGTACTAAGAAGCTCCTGTAGCTTCTGTGGACTTATATTGCATTATTTCTATTCCTTGTAATCCCTTATCACTACAGAAGAAAATTTAAATTCCTTCAGTTTCAAGAAGACAGAGACAGTGTTCTGTACAGAAGAACAAATGGACTTTAAGTGGCATAAAGTTAGACTTTTATCCACAGGAAGGCAGTGTGGAGACACTTCATACTGCTTTAGATTTTATGACTGATTTTTCAGTGTAGTTTCAGGATTGGTTTTTTGCAAAGCTGTGATTACTAAATGTTTGCCTATTGCATAGTGAGTATCATTTGAAAAGTATACATGTTATGTTGAGACAGAAGAAAAAAGCTCCAATGAATAATTTTACTAGGTCAGTTAATCAGTAAACTGATAATCTTGTTTGCATGATGGCAAGTATTTTAAGCACATACTACAAAATATCTTCCTCTAATAAAAAAAATCTGTCAGTTTATACTTCACAATGGAAAAGATGCTTTTGCATGGATTTTATCACTCTCAAAACGTGCAAGTAATTACATAAAATTTTCAACACAGGAAGTTAAAAGGCTTATGAGGGACAAATAATAGACATAAAGAAAGACTGAACAAAAAAAAAGAAACCCCAACTTGGAAAGTTAAGGAAAAAGTGGCAGAGGCTTTGAGAAGCAGACTGAGATTTACAGATAAGGAGGAACAGTGATACAATAGAAAGCAGCAGCACCAGTAAGGCCTGAAGAAGGATAACTGTGTGAAGTAAAATAGCTACCTGTGGGAAACTTAGGAAGAGAAATTTCAAGGCAGAAGACATGGTGGTAATATAAATATGCATAGGACATAAAGGAAATAAAAAGTATAAGGTAGAAAGCCAGAGCAGTGTAATGAAATGAAAACTCTTTTTCTCTAGGTAATAAAATCAATAAAGGAGGTCTGAAAGAGATGGACACCTGATATACTGTAAATAAAATCTTTCTGTGATAGGGGAAAAGAAATATTTCTTTTTCTGATCTTGGCTTCTTAATGAACTGGACATGAGAGCTGTACAGCCATTCTTGATCATCCTTAAAATGTAATTAAGTCAAATAGCATGTGTGTAGCACTGAAAATCACTTCCTAAATTTTATAAAACATGTCACAGGTACTGTAGAAGAGAATGTGTAAAAGTAGATACAATTAAAAACCCAGAGACAAACTGTTTAAACATAATTTATAATACCGAGTAACTGAATTGTATATTTGACACATTAAAGGAAACCCAGAGGAACTTAAAAATACATCAGTTAAAAAGCCTGCTCCCTATGAGACCTGTGAGACATAAGAGACACTTAGCTACCACAATGAGATCACAACAAGGACGGAAAGGAAGAAAATATTTTAGATTTTTAACGAACCTAATAATAGAATCAGGGAGTAAGTGAATTCTCAACTTAGCAAACATCACAGAAAGAATGGTTTAAAACTTAATTTCTTAAAGCTACATTTTGGTAACAATGTACTTTGAAGAAAAAATAGATGTGAAATGTTTGCGATCTCAGTAATTTTGACTCCACATTATTTTATGTGCCGGAGAAAAGGGGAAAAAAAAGTTAATCTTAAAGGTAACAAATGGTCATCATGTAAGTATGAATGATATGATCAAGAATATCCTGAGATGGAAGGGACCACAAGGATCACTGAAGTAAAACTCCTGGGTCTGACACCCCAAGAGTCCAACCATGTGCCTGAGAGCGTGGTCCAAACACTTAGCAAATTCTGGCAGGCCTGGGGCTGTGATCGCTCCCCTGGGAAGCCTGTTCCAGTGCCCAGCCAAACCCAGGGTGAAGAGCCTAAATCTAACCTAAATCTCCCCTGGCACAGCTTTACAGCTTTGTACAACTTCTTCACTAGGAGTTAATTTACAGCATCTTCTCTAGCTTGCTAAGACTCCTGTGACATAAAACTGCTGTTAGTTATCAGTTATGTAATGAACAGTAGCTACTCCTAGTTAGTAAAAATTAAACTGTTTAAAATAAAATAAGTTTACAAGAATTAAAATCAATACCTTTACAGTCCAGGCAAATCAAAAGTAAAAGTATAAAGGTGCAACAGGTACAAAATGGAAAATGCAACTAATCTTCATTGTCAATAGAGAAGTGCAAGCAATAAATGTAATCTGAACATTAAATATTTAAGATTTTTTTCAGTGTCAGTTTTGCAAAAAGAGTAGTGACAAAGGTTGTTGATAGTTATTTCTTCATGCTTGCATACAAAAATATAACTGCAATGTTAAGGAAACAAGAGATAGGAAAAACTTCAGTAAGCATTAAGGGTACCAGAATACATTTTAAACAGCAAGACAAGAGTGGTCTGGAAGAACTGTTTTTCTGTTTTGATACTCTGGGAAACTCAGATTTAAATCAAGTGCCCAATCTGCTGTGAAATTTTAGATATCTACAGCTATGTGGTTTTGGTTTACCAGGGATACCTATGTTCCAGAGCAGTGGTGAGCTCAAACCATTGCTTCTATTGATCCAAGCTGCAGTGACAAAAAATCAGCGCTTGTGAGTTTCATTGTACCTATCTCAGTTTACAGGCCTTAAATATGAAAGAGCACCTGAAATACCTCAGTGTGTACAGGGTGACTTGCCCACAATTCAGTTCTCTAAAGAGACATTTCAACCATATTTTCTTTCTTTTTTTTCTTGAATGCACACATTCTACTCTCAAACTGTAGAAAAGCCAAATAAAAGTGTTCTACAAAGCTACTTCTATTTGCTAAGAAGCATCAACGGATTCCTTGTGCAATATCCTTTCAGTGCATTACATGATAGAGAAAGAGTCAAAAGTCATCTCTCAAATACAGAAGAGACCAAAATAAAGAGTGGGACACCGAAAAGAAGTTTCACAAACAGCAAATCTTGGCATTTCTGCATTTCTAAATTCTGCACTGAGTGCCTGAGGTACAAGATGAGTACTATTTTGATCTCTTCATATTGCTTTCTAATTGAAAAAAAATCAAGCCTTGACTCTCATAACAAAATATTCATACCAACTTGATCAGAGGGGCAAGAATGCCTTCCCTTCATCAACAGGACAGAAAGCCCGTCCCAAAAATATGTGGCTTGATTATCTGGCTGCAGCACTACCTGCTCACCTGCCCTACGAGGGCCATGCATCATGTGGCTTTGAAACTTCTAAAAGTTTCTCTCAGTCACTGAGAAAATGGTTCTGAGGGTCAGAGATCCCTGGTTCCTTTCCTGACTCTTACAGCCAGCCTGTTTCAGAGATAACACACTTGAGCTCGCATACAGACCGACACACACCCCTGCCAGACCGCCTTCTACAATTTTACTTCTGTCGAGCAACAGCGACGGTGATTTCCGAGAGAGCGTCAGCGCGTTTCCCAGCTCGCCACCCGCCCTCAGCCTGCTCCCGCCTCCCCGAGCCTCGAGGGGATCCCCTCCTCTCGCTCTGAGGGAAGACCGCCCCTTCCCGCTCCGCCATGAAGCCGGGCCCGGAGCGCCGGCGCCGCCTTCGCGCTGCAGGTGCCAGCGCCCGCCAGCGCCTCGGACCTCCGGGAGCCCGGGACTGCGCAGCGCCCTGCCGTGCTGCACACGAGAGAAGGCGGCCACAGCGGACCGCAGCCCTGTCCCGCCCAGACGACAAGGTAAGGGAAGGGAAGGGCAGCCCCACCGGGGCCACTTACCCAGCCGGGATCCCCCTGCGGCTCCGCGCCGCCTGCCCCGGCGACCGCGGAGCGTTGGTAACAACGTCCCGGAACGGCCGCTCCGCCACATCCGGGGGCGGGGCGCGGGAAGGCGGGAACTCGCCGGGCTGCGGCGCCTTGCGGTCGCCGAGGCGGACCGGACGGGACCGGACCGGACCGGACCGAGGCACCGTAAGCACCGGCAGAGCGCCCACTCCCCTGGCCTCCGTACGTGAGCGCCGGAGGGCTCCTCGCCGCAGCCAGGGGGGCTCGCTCTTCACCTCCGGACCGGGACCGCCGCCAGCCCGCCGCACCTCGGTGGTGCGTCCCGGTGATGGGGCGGCGGGTTTACCCCGAGGGGCCATGAGAGGCAGAGGTTCGAAGGACCGAACCTCCGGGCATTTGGGTGCGGAGCCAAGGTGCCAGACCTGGGGGGGCTCGGCCCGGTTTGGGGGTCTCAAGCTACTCCCTTACCGTCTCTCAGGTGTCTTTGGTGTGGCAGGCATGAGAGCTTAGAATGTGGTGTACTAGCGTTCATTTCTTTTGATGTGTTTTCCTATTTTATTTGAAAAGAAGTAGATAATACTAGTCAGGCCTTGCAAGCAACTTTTCATGGTGTGTACTCAGAGTGTTAATATTTCCTTTTCATTCTTCTTTCAACAGATGGCAAGTGGCAGCCAGAAAAGGATAATACAAATAACTGGATTTAAAAAAAAGGAAAAGAAGGCACTACTCAAATGCTTGTTCAAGCTGAACTGTGTTTTTATAGAGAGTAAGGTATTGTTCATTACAATACAGCAAAGAGGTTTAGAGCTGGAAGTAAAAGTGCAAGTCTTAGAAGAAAGGACTGTGCAATAGGTTCGTTGTGTATAAGTAGACAAAGAATTTAAATGCTTCCAGTGATACAAATGTGTTGTTTTGTTTTGTTAGAAATACAGAGATTGTACACATCTTGTAGCAAAAAAGCTGTGCCAGAGTGAAAAGGTCTTAGCTGCCTGTGCTGCTGGTGAGTAGAAGATTTGCTGTTTAATTTCATAGCATCACAGCGTAAGTCTGGAAAGGACCCTTAAAAGGGTTTTAGTTATCTGTTTTCATTTTGTGAATGAACTGTCTTACAAACCTTTGTTCTTCTTGTTCCATTAACCTTGATTTTTAACATAGTATTATGTTGAAGTTATGATGAAGTCCACTTTGTTTGTTTTGATTTTTTTTCCTAAATTATATTCCTGCTGTCTCCCTTTGTTGGATCTGCATCTGTTACCAAACAGAAAACTTTTTTATACAGTAGATAATGAAGTCATGCTGAAATTATTTGGATGCTTAGAACAGGGCAGAGGGAATATGAACACCTGTAGTCAGCATGGATTTTCAATGACAAATTCACATGGAACATTCACTGGTAATGGTCACTGTAAGTTTCTGTTTATGCAGCAAAAAAAAAATTCCAGGCTGTTGCCATTCTGACACAAGCTTCTGGTCTTTCCTCTTTAACTAGGGTCTGATGCTGAAATTGCATACATGAACAACTAAAATACTTTTAGAATGAAAATTCTGTATTTTAAGATTTCTTTATAGACTGATCACCTGTCAGGATTCTGTGATTAGGTTTGAATATCTTGTAGTTATAAGATATCACAATACCATTTTTAAGCATGATGTTTGTTTTCCCTATATCATATTACTCTAGAGTCTTAAAGCAGTTGTGAGGATGGATAATATTAAGAGATAATAGACAAATTACTAAATATGCATTTGGGTTTAAAGATACATGTAAATTCCTTGATTTCATACCATATTAGTAAGCATTTTCTATTGTCTCTAACTGCTAGAAAGTAGGGGGTGTATACATATATATGTATATATATGTGTGTGTGTACATATGTGTGTGTGTATATATATATGTGTGTGTGTGTTAAACTAAGTCTTTTATTCTTTGTACCAAAATAAAATTCTGATTGCTCTCTTATCAAAAATGAAATAGACCAAAAGTTTCCATGAGGGGAAAAAATATTAAAATGCATCTAGGTTTCTGGCACAGCACTTCATTTTAGCAATTTTAAACCTTTGGGTTAATATTTTCTTACTTTTTGGAGTTTAAAATTTGAAGATGTTTTCTTGAGCAGGGCAGAAATGGTACATATGAGGACAATGGTAGTGTCCTCACAGCGATGCAAAACTCTGTCATGTTTCTTTACATGCAAATCTTCCCCTATACCATCTAATACTTTTTAATCCAAAAGAGGTGCTAATTTTGCTTCATCATTGCTGTTACTCATGATGGCAGAGACAGTGTATTCATTCCTACTGTGTCGTTTTCCAGGTAGTGAAGAAAGACCATGTGTTTAAACACATTTAGAACTCCATAGAGTTCAGCAGAAATACGATCAAGGATACCACTTGTCATGTACTTCCTAGCTGACAGAAGTTTTGATATGGAAACTTCGCGTGAAAGTGGTTTTAACATCCAGGTTGTGCACAGCATACCTTTTCCAGTCATAAATCTACCGGTACCTATGCTAGGTTTTGTAGAAGTGCCATCTGTGCTCCTGCACTGAGACATTTTGTCAGTCAACCCTGCTGTTCTGTGAAACCAATTAGGTTCACGTAATTCAAGTCAATTTCTCTTACAGTGTTTTGTGTAGGTAGTGTTTCAATACAGGAGCAGGGTACTAACCACTGCTCTTGGCCTGAACCTGTAAGAAGAGAGAGAGACATAGAAAAGGGGAAGATCATTACATACTATATCAAAAGAATACATGTGAAAGATGAAAGAGGAGAGGCGGAGGAGGTGGAGCCAAGGGATGAGAGAAAAGGATGTAAAAAGAAGAAAGAAAAAAGTCTGTCCTCCGAATATTGATATTCACTACACTAGCAGTGCAAGTAATATTAAGAATATATAAGAGAAAGAGCTTACGTGTTAAATGTCTAGTTCTTTAAAATATAGGTAGTAAAATATTTCTTTGTTTTGTCAAACGGTATTAAAAATAAAGGCCTTACCAAGGTTCTGTGAAAGTCCTAAGAACAAAATCTGGGAAGCTGAGAAAATGTGTTTAAGATTTTTGAGGAGATAGACAAGTATTTTATCTAGGAAGGGTAAAAAGATACTTAATCATTAAAAGAAAACAAAGTGATCATTTTCAGTGGCATTGTGAGATTTTTGATTCTGAAGTGGAGAACTCTTGTAATAGGAAGAAGTTTTTAAAATGATACTTATAATTCCAGCTTTTATTTGCACAAGAAAGGTTTAAGTTAATTTTATATTAGTTCTTCAGTTGATTGCCATTTGTCTGCATGAAAAGTCTTTTGTGGTTGCCAGTTCATTTTCTTTTTAGGAAAGTGGGTACTAACTAAGGAGTACATAATTAATAGTGCTGAAAGTGGCAGATGGCTTGATGAAACAACGTACGAATGGGGATATGAAGTTGAAAGAGACACCCATTATTCACCTCAAATGCAATCTGCACCTAAAAGATGGCGTGAAGAACTGACAAACTCTGGTGCTCCAGGGGCCTTCCACAGATGGAAAGTTGTCCTCCTTGTTAAGAGAGGTGATAAACGAATGGCATGTATTAGAAGGTAGGAGTTCCATCCCAGTTAATTTGGTCTATATTTTCATTAATATATTTCCATACTTTTATAATGACTTTAAATCTGTAACATCACTGCTTTTCTTGCCTTCATTTAATATAGTGTTAAAAATAATATGCATATGTTTTTATCAAGTAAGCTGCTAACAGAAACTTCTTCATGAGGCAAGATACTCAGATTATTTTGTGTGGGTGTTAGATTCAAATAGTAGCTGGAGCTGGATACTTTATTTCACTTGGCTGGATGACCTGACTGTGTCATATGGATCTGGGCCACGCTGTTACTGGCGTGATCAGTTTTTTTGTCACATTAATGTATTAGGTTCTTTTAGTTCTGAAGATATAATTTGCTCTAAAACAGCTTATTCTGATATATTATAAATACAGATAGTTTAGAAAGGAAGGACAGAAGTAAAAAGAGAAAGAAAGAAAAAACCAAAGTGCAAGAATGCTGAGAACATGTTTCTTTTCCATACTCTTCCTGCACATTTGGATTCATTATTTTAAGTTCAACACCTGAATTGAAAACAGTGCACATTTAAGTCCTGTTTGCATCTGGTACAGTAAAAGGAACACCTCCTGACAGTTTCAGAGCTTTCCATTCATTCAGATACTGTCCAGCTTTCTGTTGAGGTCCCAGTTAGGACTGCACAGGTCTGAGTGTGCCACAGATGCATAGTAAAGAGGGGAAGTGCAGTTCGTCTCTTGGATCATAGTACAGGGCTGTATGCTACATCACAGAATGTCTGTCTGTCTGTATTTCATAAAGATAAAATGAGGGCTAATTGAAGTTGCTGTCTTCTGATTTTGCCATTTTAAGTATGCTATTTTTTGGCTGAGTGAGAGATTTTACTATGTCCTGCTTTGCTTGTGAAAAATGCTGCTTCTTTTTCTGTGAAAACTGCTTATGTAGATATTCATGATAACACTGTTGAAATGCTGTCTTGCACAGTGCTATCTGTTTCTATTTCTTGCAATAGAAATAACCTTTAACAGGAACACCATCAGTAAGACAGGTGAACAAGTTTTGTGGAAGATGTTTTTTTCTGGACTGTTTCCCATGCACACTCAATGTGGGGATCCTTTTAGTCAGTCATAAAACACCAACAGATAGATATTTTTTGCCTTCAGCAGGTACTGTTTTCAGTCATAAGGGATGCTATAGTTTTGAGGAAAGTCTGTCTTTTTTCTAATATTTAACAACACTCTGCCTTTTATCCCCTTTCTGTGCTCTTCCTGCCTTTAATACCTAGCTGTTGAATGGGAAAGTGTATAAGACCAGCACCATTTTCTTTTTATATATCTAGATTATGAAAAATAAAACGTGTATCCAGAATGTCATTAGATCTTATTTTTCAACCTTTTGTTTTCTGGAATTTTTTCTAGAAGGTAGGAGCACTTGCCACTGTACAGGTCTGGAAGTTGTCCCTGGAGAAACCGTTATGTGTAATGGTGCCCCAAAGACCAGCAGATCTCTTTTCTGTATAGGATACTGGACAGCACTAATGCTGCAAATGTATATTTCTGTTATGAAAATACCATATTACATTTCAGAAAAGCAGTGTGCCATTTTTTGTTAACTGCTTAATTTATAGGAAAACTTAACTGAAAGATAATAATTTTGGGGTAGATAATACAATAAATTATAGCTGCTGTCATCAAATTTCATACTTGAAAAGGTACACAGGTGAAACTTTCTATCAGATATATTGGAGGTGTACATTGATTTTAATTACTGTTAAATTTTGAAGAGAAGGATGTTTTTAGTAGGTTCTTTCATTTTCTAAAGGCTATTAAGTGCCCTTCTGTCTTTCCAGTGAAGCTTGTGCTGTGCCATACATCTAGAAGCCTTATTCAGTTGCATTTGCGTGCTTGTATTTTGTGAATTTTATTGTAGCTTTAGGCAGTGTTAATATAATATAGTAAATACATTTTCCTAAATATGTTCATTTAGAGTTCTTAAAGCTGGAAAGGCAACCATATGTTCATCTGAAGATACAGAGTGCAATATAACTCATGTATTCATCAGAGGTAAAACGTCTCCTTTACAAAAGAAAAAGTGCCTCTCTGAAGCTCAACACTACCCTTTGCAATATATAGGACATTACCTTTTTCAAGTGAGTAAACTAATTTATTCATAACTGTAAGAAATAAAGTGTTATTAATGGAGAGGAATATAATCAGCCTGAATGTTTTGTGATTTGAATAAAGGTAAGACAATTTTCTGATTCTGGGGCCATATATCCAAGAGATAGGAAGGCTCATGAATGTATACAAATACCTGAAGGGAGGATGCAAAGGAGACAGAGCCAAGCAATTGTCTGTGGTGCTCAGTTGCAGGAAAATGAGTACAAATGGAAAGTCAGGAGCCACTTGGGTTTTTTTACTGTGAGGCTGATGGAACACTAACAGGTTGTCTGAAGAGGCTGTGGAGTCTCCAGATGCCATCTCCACATGGTCCTGTGCTAGTGCAGAATTCATCAGAACCAGAATTTTGTGTTACTATTTCCCTTAAGAGAGATGCCCCATGTTTCATACTTGTTTGCTTACCAGATGCACTGTTCAGAAATTCTTAGTATTTTGATCTGGAACTACTTGAGGGCTTCAGAATATTCATTTAGTGTGGTAGTTTCTCAGACTCTGGGCTGACTTTAGTCAACTGCTAATTGAAACTACTATCTTTGCAAGCAAGTAGGAGCTAGAACAGTGTTTGTTACCATTTGTAAATCCTTTTCAAAGCACTTAGCTCTCCCCTTAGTAAAGGTATTACAAAAGGGTGAGAAGAAGGTTGGAAAGTCTTAATGTTTGCATCCTGAATAAAACACGGAAATGTGGGCTCTTACTCTAGTGCTTACAGTCTTAATGAAACTTGTTCAGGGAAGTTGCTCTCATTTGAATCTTTCAGCTAAGATGGACATTTTCATAGATGAATTAATGTAAAGTTTTTATGGCTACCTCACCTTTTATTGATTTATCAAAATAATGTGTTGCTTGCTATGCACCCTAAATTCCTCCCAGGTGAAATAACAACTTTCCATCTTAACAAGTCCATTAACTTGCACATATCTTATTTTTTGCTTAGATTTCATTAAAGTAACTAATCTCAGAGACCAAGAGAACACTGCCTTTCTATTTAAATGAATCTGAAGAGCTCAGGAAACTGCCAAGGCTCCTAGTCTCTTAAATGGAAAAGAATAAAACATACACAATCAAATCACAGCACTTGTCCAAATATATTAAGCTTTATCAAAGAATGTTATGGATATGCTCTTTTCTCTTTGTCCCAGAAGTACTTGGTGTATAATTCATTAGATTGTTCCAACTTCATAAACTTGTAGTGCCTGCTGACTGCTACTTCTAGCAAATATAAATCTCATTCCTCCCCTACACAAATGTGTCTAGGTGATGGATTTAGCAAAATATTCTTTTAGGGCAACTGAAACTCCACTGATGTTCGCAGCATTCTTGGTGTAATTTCTTTCTTTTTTTTTTTAAACTAAGTCTTTTCTTCAGGTTTATATTTCAGTATTTCTTCTTACTATGTCAGCCTTTTAAGTCTACTGTTAACATACTGTGTCAGATTGTTATTGATGATATGATTCTATAAGGCGTCAGATTTATTGGTTCAGGATATTAAAACCATGCATGATTTTAAGGAGCTAGTCTCATACTTAAACAGTGACTTTAAAAGCTTTGTTGGATGTGTGCTGGAGTTCCTAAATTTTTGCCAAGATTGTACTATAAATTGTTTGAGTATAAGTGTTTTAATGAGCATATTGAAACTAACATGCATGAAGGGCCATAAGAAATAAAGACTGGTTAATGCATCAGAGTTCAATTATCCATGGCTCATCAAAAGCTATTTAGAGCTCGAGTCTAGTTACCAAAAATATTTCTTCTGTTTTGAAATGTGCAAGAAATTTTTGTTCTCAGTATTTGTTTAGAGATGCAGTTATACACATGCCATATGCCTTTGTTTTGAACGATATATTTAAGGGAAAATCTGAAAATAGGATGAGACATGTATCTTTTTAAACTTTATCTTAAGAACACAGAAGTATAAATTTCTTACACCTTGTCATTGCATGCGCTACTTTGTTTTTTCTTTACTGTTATGTCCCAGACTCAATCCACCCATCAGATTTGAATTATTAGGCAAGTTACACCAAGCCTTCCACACCTGCTCACAATAGAAATTGGCGAAGGGAATACTTCACCTGTATCTATCTGATGATTCTTATGACACTGCAGGACGAGTCTTTTTGTGGCTACCTGTTTATTTACCTTAAATAAACATGGTGTTTTATTCTTAACCTGTGTATCTTTGATGAAAAACATGCATTGAAATTCTTACTGAACTGTATGTTCCATTAAGTAAATTTTAAATATTTTTATAGTTATTTTTTTTTCAAGCGGAAGTTATTTTGTGGTGTTACAGAGAGTCTTTTCAGAATGAGTTGGAAACCAATTTGAGCAATGCTTCCTCATTCCTTGTGCTGAAGAAGGAGCTGAAAGTGATAGGTGGACTCCGAGAATTAATTACTAGACAAACAGACAAAAAAAGAAAAAATAAGACAGTAAAACCTACTAAATTTTAAATTACTAATTTGTTTCATGTTTATAGGCAAGAACTGAAAAAATTTCATTGTAGTGGTCTATATAAAATGAATAGACAAATTGAAGAAGAAATGCCTTATAAAATCTTTACTACATTTTTGAACAGTTGAAAATGTGTGAGCTCTGGTTTTCATTTTTGAAAAGTTCTGAGAGAGAATCTGTTACGGAAAAATAGTCCTTGTTTCAACCACAGGGATTGTGATGTGACCTAAAGTCAGTTAGGGAAAATAAATATGGGGAAGCTTACCTTGATAATTCCTA
>VZTT01062033.1:4391-24865 GCA_013400855.1 Buphagus erythrorhynchus
AAATCCAGGCTTCATTACATCCTGTTCTTTGCTAGACAATCTGGGCATAATTCTGCTCTTGATTTCACTAGTGGAAATGAAATTACTCAGAATAGGAATGGGTTTAGTGAAGGCTGAAATTCAAACTGCAGGTTTTTTCTACTCCTAGAAAAGAGGCAAGTCTCCAATCACCCCAGATTTCCTCTGAATAGGAGTCCTGCTGCAGTTGAGTGTCAGCTGGGGATTGAACTATCCAGAGAAAACACCAGGAATACCAATACCAACACCCTCTGCTGTTTTCCTTCAGGAAGATCAAACCCAGGTCAGTAGAAATCCATAAAATGACAAATAGCAAGAATTTTAAAACAGTTGTGCACACATGTATTTGTAAGAGTTGTGCCAAAGGATCACCAGGTTACAGAACAAATCCAAATTTGTATTTTGTGCATAGGAAAACCCACCTACAACATACAATGCTCTCAATGAGTAGGCATGGCAATGGCTGTCTTTAAATGAAAGTTAGATGAAATTGAAGTGAAAGCAAAGATTCCTGGGAGCCCAGCTCTGGCCTCATGGAACAAAAAGCTGTTTTTACCAACAAAATAATGATGGAATAAATCCAAGGTGTGGAATGGCTCACCAGAGTAGATGGCACATGCAAACATCATATGTTTGTGATGGAAGGAGGAAGGAAATGCCACTTTAGTAAAGAGAACATTAAAAAATTGCTTTTATTGAAGTATGCAAAGCCTGGCAAAAGAAATAGAACATTTTAACAATTTCTCTCTTTCTTGAAATGTGTGGGATAATTCACTATTAAGCACAGCATCTGTTACAGTACTCTCCAGATGTTCATTGTGAGGAAGGTGTTGTTGAAGACATTGAAATAGTTTCCATGAGACTTTTTGTCAATTTTCTAACGAGTTTCCATCTGCAGATATTTTTAGCTGTTTAACACAGATCTGCTAACTGGGCTAAGAAAAGAAAAAAACCTTCAAATTCAAATTAGTCATTAATCTTACTCTGATTCTTTTGTATGCTAGAACATGTCAATGAAACATTCAGGAAAAGATACTGAGTGTTTTTTTCTAGAGAAGGTTCTCAAGGTAGACCCAAAGATTTCAGAGGGAAAAGGCCATTTTCAACACTGAATTTGATTTGTACTTTAAAAAAAAATCATTAAAATTTGAAAATTTCCCCAAATTGTCACAGTTTTAAATGCACATGGCCCAAGCAGGAAGTCATAAGAGATATATGCTCAAAAAATTCACTTTAAATATATCAATTGTGAAATGTAATTGATAAAATTTTATAAAATTTGGTTTGAAAAGAAAAAAAAAAAGGTTTTTTTCCCTGTTATATTTTAAAGAAGGATAGAAAAAAAGAATAACCTTTATTGTGGGACACATTAATGGCAAGGTGGGCACCTCAGAGAGCTCCTGAGAAAGCACAGGAAGGAGCAGCCTCAATTAGGTGACGTTTTTCACTGTTTTATACAATTTTTGCCCATAAAAAGCGTGTTGTTGCTGCCAAGTAAAGATTGTTTTGTGTTCATATTGATGCCTGCTGCCATCCAGCCCATGAATAATGGACCCAGTGGTATCACTGATTGTGCCTTCTAATGCAAATATAATATAACTCGAGAAAAATTTGCATATTAGGTGTTTCTTTATTTCACCTCTCCGTGTTACACAAATGTACAGAAATTATCACCTTGCTCCTACAAACATAGCCTGGTACTTTAGTAAAATTCTTAATGTTTAATTTGGTTTGTTCTGTAATTTCACGAGGGAAAAAACCCACCCTAATATAAACATAATCATTATGAAGAGTAAAATACTAATCCTTTTAAAAATCCTATCTACTCTTGCACAGCTTTTCCCGTGTTTCACTTCCAGCTTCTTTTAGTAGTGTCAGATTTCCCTTTTTTGGCTTATAGTTAATGGTTATGGCTTTGGACAACAGAAATTTTTTTTTGTATGGCCTTTTAAAATATTGAGATAAATTCAGATCTGTAAAGTCAGTAAATTCAGATTTTTGAGTATGAGGTTTGTGATTTAGAATACAGATTTTTTCCTCCCCAGTGTAAGTCAATAGAACCCTACTTAGGGTTTTTTTTTGGTAGACAGCAGGCAGCCAAGTGTCACTAGGAGCAAGACTAAAGTGATTGGACTATGAAGAGAGACTCTGATACTGCTGCCCTTTATTCAGAGGGAATCAAAACAACTAGGAATAATTTATTCTGAGGTCAGCCATTTTTCATCTAGGCAACATCTTTTCTTCCAGATCCTTCTCCTTGAAAACAGGCAAGTTCAATCAGGTAATAAAATGATATTTTCAGCAGAAGATCTGTAAGTGTCAGGCTCATTCCAGCACAAAAGCCTGAAGATATCCATGGATAGTTTGGGTTTATTTCTAAGGAATTTTAAGGAGACACGAAATGTATTTCAGGCCTTGCAGCTCTAGTAATTCTAGTCCATTTTATGCATTGTCTTCAATCTCATTTTATGATACTAAGCCTAAAACAGGATCCTTGTGAGTGAAATTTTGCTTGAAGTCCTCCAGGATGCACTGGGAGATCCCAAAGGGAAGAGTGACTGTGGGGTGGAGCTTGGCTCTCAGTGAGTCTCACCAGCAGTGGTCTGTGCCCTCCAGGGTGGTGTTGGTGCAATGGGAACCAGAGCCCCCTGAGCTGGAAAAGGAGATGTCATCCCAGTGCCAGGTGCACAAGCTGTGTAAAAACATTCCAACCTTTACCCAGAAGCTCCTAAATTTGGGTGTGCTGCTGTTTTACCAACCTCCTTCCACAAAGTCGTGTCTGGGCCACTTAAAGTGTGCTGAAAATAGTCCTGCAGACAACAGGGAAGGGGTGGCAACTCCAACACTCACCCACGTAAGTAAATACTCTTACACCTCCAAAGACATTTGGAGGATTTGCTTACACTTCTAATTTTTGGAGATCTGAGTTTATGCTCAAAACTCTCTGAAGTTTGTCCATCATTCCCACAGCTTGATCCCTTGGAGGAGAAAAGTTTTATACTGAGGTTCATTGTTAAGTCACATTTATTACAGTCCTGTCAGGAACACTGAACCAAAATTAGCACATGTGAAAATACTTTTCAACTCTCCAGAACTAGTCTCTCTTCTGGACTTTTAAGTGCTTTGAATCACTCACTTGGGGTCACATTTCTGTGCCTTTCCTGATGCTCTTCAGCTCTGAGGACTCAGGGTTTCTACGTGTGAGCATATCTGTCAAATCTCTCCACTATACTGCAGTACCACAACTAACTCATTTTGTATTTAATTTTACAACTCTCACATTGAAAATAAATGCGTATCTTTAACATTATTATTAATTTCCAAGGAGCTACATGAAAAATACCACAGTCCTGGAATAACAGTGCAAGATCCTTGAATTTTCCATGGCACTAAATACTGCATTGAAACATTTAAATAAATTGTGATGAGGTTAAACATCCCCAGTCATACATAAAAGGGTTTTTTCCTTCCTTCCTATTACCAAATTCTTCAGGAGCTTGCTAATACTTTATCTCTGGGTACAAAGGAGGGAATCTCAGCCCACCTGCAGGAATTGTTTCATTTCATTGGTAGGTGAGGAATGAACATGCTTTCATCTCTTTCAAACAGCAACTTCCCTTTTCTACACATAAATGCCATTGAAAAATCTTCTCAAGTTTTGTGCTTGAAATGCTACTTAAATAAAAATAAGTTGGAAAACTGCCTCCTTGCATAGTATAACTTGAGGGAATGCAGTGGGAATCTCACGGAATCATTACTGGTGATTACAAAGCAAGAGCTTCGACAGAAAAACCAACAGCTGTTTAAAAATGTTATCTTAGAGATTAGTGCAAAATGCAGGTAAAAGACAGGCATTTTGTAAACATCTGCAACTGTAGAAAAGAGGTGCTATTCAAATATTGTTTAAAAATACTCATTTAGCCACTCAGCACCCAGGGCTTGTAATTTATTTAAGAACTAAGTGGTATGTGTGCTTTTTACCTTCTGCATTAACACAGGCTGCTAATAGGAAATTATGTTTTTGCTTCAGTAATTCTCAGTCATTAGCACTGGAAAGCAGGGAAGCAGATGACTGTGAGTGATCATCTGTTACCTGTGTTACACTGAAAATAATCTATAAAAAACTTAGAGATAAAAGCACAAGATTTAAAAAATACATTAACATTTGCTAACAAGCTATAAAGTTGCATTACATAAGTACATCTTTACTTAAGGATAATAAAACAAATATGTCTGTCATTAGCATTTTTATTTCTAGTTCTTAAAATTATTTAAGTACTTTAAGTTTCTGAAGACAGCTGTTAAATTGATTATCTGCAAATTTACACAAAGCATCTGAAAAAAACATCTTCCTAACAAGATACTCTATTCTTAACAATCCTGAATTATGTTAACAGGGTTAGATTGGATTGCTATTAATCACAAATTAATTCAGCCTTTAAAATGTGCTTCCAACACCTGCTTGGAAATTCCATTTCTTGGAATTCCATTTTATCCTTGCTTTGCAAACTGATGTTTCATGGCCATGAAATCCATGTTCTCCCAGCCTGGTTCCCAACTGCAGAACCTCCCATGTTCTGCATTGTCAGGTTTGGAAAGGAAGCCCACAGATGATGAAAACATTGAATCCAATTAACAGAAAGCCCCAAATTTTCTGCTCCCATCTTTTTGAACTCTGTTTGCCAGAAGGGAAAAGAAAATCCATAATCTGGTTCCCAGGGGGTTTTGCCATGCACGGCACAAATGAGCATGGCAGACACCAAATTTATACTGCAATAAAGGCCTTTGGTACAGACTGTCATAAATGATTTGCACAAGGAAGGATGTGCTGCTGCACACTCTGGGTCTGGGTGAGTGTGGGACAGCCTTCAGGGAATCCTCAAACAGCAGAGCAGGCAGACTTTAGGGAATACAGACCTCAGTGTACCCAGAAATCCTAAAATGTGCTACGTTTTGTGAGGGTTCATGTAGAGCAGCACAAAGGGGATCCTCATGTCTTCCCTGTGGTACTGGCATTTCTCCTGTCACTCTTTTCTCTATCTTTAGCTCCTATCACTCACAAAAAACATGTTTGGGACTGGTAAATCCTTAGAGGATAAAGGCCATCCTAAGTAGGTTTTTCTCACAGGACATTTCAGGCAGTACAAAAATTTTGTCGTTGCCAAAAACATTTTTCAAAATCCTGGAAAGTAAAAGAGATTAAAAAACCAGATCAATATTTTTCCTTTATTTATTTATTTATTTTTTTTCTTGTATGGTCAACTCTTATAATAAAGAATTCAGTCACTGCAACAGTGAAATACAAATGCAGGATGTTGGTGTGAGCAGCCTGCTTAGAAGGGACAATTCCTGAACAGAGAAAGGCCTGGCAGCCTAGAGGTGAGAGTCTGGAAACTTGGAAACCAGAAGCATCCTTGGAAAGTGCTGCTGGGCCTCTTTGAAGTACAGCTGGGCTATCTGGAAGCTGGACATCTTGAAGTATTACCAATAAACACAAACCCAAGAAATTGTATTGACAGCTTATTGTCTGAAAATGTGGAAATTGAGAAAATCAAGTGGGTCTGAAAGAAAAGGAAGCATCATCTGTTGGCTATTATAGGTGAAATATGAAATTACAGAGCATATTGGTTGCTTGGAGTGATGTCCTGCACCTTCTGATGTCTCTATGGTATAAAAAGGGGTTAATTTTTATCCAAAATGAAATTCCTCTCTGTGAGGACTCCTCGTGCTGTATGTATTCTACACCTGAGCAGGTTGCATTCTCCACATGAGCTTTCTTTAAGATCTTGGACGTCACTGGGGACACCTGTGTGACTCCAGACTGTGCCATGGATTCTCTTTGCAGGGAATCTGTCCACTTGTCCATTGCCTCCTGAACCCATTGCTTGGTTTGGTTTGCTTCTGGGGTGGTTAGATCCCTCTCTGAGCTATAAATTTGCAGTAATCTATACTGAAATAGAGACATTCAGAGCATAGAATCCTCTGTGTCCTTGTCTGTTATGGAATCCTGTGTTATGAAATTATGGTCATGGTTTCCACACACCTGTAAGTTGGGTAATCCTTCAGGTCATGACAGATGTTGTTTGTTACAATTTTGGGGGAAGGAGAGGAGGTCAAAAGTAAACAAATATCTAGTATTTTCTTCAGGCAGAAATAGGACAGTCTGTGTCCCTAAAAGTCCTGGAAGAAGTAAAAGGCAGCAAAAATTGGTAGAAACATAAAACAGCAAAACAAACAGGTAAAGTTCAGCACATGCCTCATAACCAGATGGGAATCTGTGGTGACTGGTGATGGAATCTCATGCACAGAGATGGGTTTTTCAGAGGCTGTGGAGAGGGAGCAGCTCTGCTGAGTGACACTGAGTGAGTGCCACCAGCCAGAGCTGGGATCAAGCACACTTTGGGTAAATGACAGCTGGACAAAGCTGGACAATTAATGGCTGAGCAAACTCAGGCCCATGAAAGCTCACTGACTGAAAAAGCAGCAGCTGAAGGCCAAATTCACTGAAATTAATAGTAGTTAGGGAAATATAGTCCTTTTATTCATTGTTGGGGTTTTTTTGTTTGTTTGTTTGTTTATTTTTGTTTTATTTTTATTTTTTTTTATTTTTTGCTTGGAGGAGGAGGTGGAGGGAAGAAGAGAATGTGGCAGTTAGTACATATATTTTTGAAATACCCATTATATGATCACAAAGCTACTTTCTGTTCCTGCTTGTTACATTATTCTAATAAGCCCATATATTCTATTAACAGAATTGGGAGGCTATTTTAAGGCTTGTGGTCTGGAAAAGCTAAAACAGTTTCTAAATATTTTAGATGTGATGCATAGATATGATAACTCTGTGGATAAGTTATCAGCTATAGGTTGTTCCCTATCAATGAAACTGTTCAATATTTCACTTTTTAATTGCATCCCTATTTTATGGCAAGTTGCAGAACAAGGGATTTCCTAGTTTTTCACAGGGTTTGGTAGTGGACTTGATTCACATTTCAGCAGATGTGACTGGACCTGAAGAGGGAGCACACTGAGTTAGCATCAAAGGACCTTGTGGCATCCTGTGAGACAGCTTGGCACAGCCTGGGCCCTCTGTGCAGGATGCTCTTCCCATGCCCTGGTGCCTGCAGGACACAGCCAACACACACACAGCTCACAGCCTCTTCCTCACTCAGCCTCACAAAACCCTTTCCAGCCCAAAACCCTGGGGCTCTGTGGAGCCCCAAAGCCCTCCAGATGTTTTTTTGTCCCAAAGGTCATACAGAGACAGATGCCCCAAGTGACTTGTCCTGCTCCCAGGGCAATGTGCAGCCTGGCACCGACCCAGGCAGCCTTGGTGGAAATTGGTTCATGTGCTGGAAATGTGCAGGGGGCTGGCCTGGAGCTTAATACATGGTGGAGCTTTGCTCTCCTGGGGCCTTGTTCCAGATTCACTGCATTCATCATGACTCTTTCTATTAAATTCGTGACTTTGAATCAGGCCTTATGTTCATATTTTTAACCTAGAGCTCTTTGGCATTTTAAACAGAATTATTATGTTTCTCATTTTATTCCTTGATGCTGGTGGAATTATTTCTGCTGAGCTTTGTCAAAAATGTATTAAACCTCCCAGTTAATATACCTCTGCATCAAGGCTGCCTGATCACATGTATTCTTTCCTTGGAAAACACTCAGTCTGGTAATGTAATATTGAAAGGCTTCAGAAATTATTAATTGAGATTGGCTTGAGATTATGAACTTGCAGAACACTTTTTCCTCCCTGTATTTGTAGGGATTGCCTCCTTGACCTATACAGGGAGTTTGGGGGATTTCTTGGTGCAGGTTTTTTTAAAAAAAAGTGCTTAGTGGTGTTGTGATGAGTGATTTGGATCACCTAAAGAGTCACTGCCAAAGGTATTAGCAAGGATGGATTTAATATGATGCTGTAAAAGTGAAATTGAATGGTCTAGGTTGGAAGGGAAAATAAAGATCCTTCATTCCCAGCCCACTGCCATGGGCAGGGACAGTTTCCACTAGACCAGGTTCCTCAGAGCCTCACCCAACCTGGCCTGGAACTCAGGGATGGGGCAGCCACAGCTCCTCTGGGCAACCTCTGCCATTCCCCCCCACCCTCACAGGAAAGAATTTCTTCCCAATATCTAAATAAATATTAGGATATTCTTCCCAATATCCATTTCTTCCCAATATCTTCCCAATTTCTTCCCACATTCCCTAGGGAATGCTAAGTATGATTAGTAAGAAACAGAATCCCAAACATCTACTGCTGGTAAAATGTCTCTGGCTTATAACAGGTGGAGATTGCCATCTGCCTCTTATTTCTGTGGGCTGGATTTTCCAAAGGTCTGGCCCAGAGCAGCAGGTCCCATTTGACATTTTATTGCCTGCCACGATACCCCAAGGCCATGCTGCACAAAAGATGCACCCAGCAGGTGGAAGCTGCCTTTGGTAGCCCATCTCTGCCTGCTGCAGGCCCTTGCCCTGGGGCTGCCACAGGGAGCTCTGCAGCACAGCCAGGCTTTGCTGGGCTCTTTGCTGTGGCTTCGGAGCAAAACCACCCCTGAAGAAGCTGCATGCTCTGAAATCCCAAATATCCCAGCACTGCAGCAGTGATTCAGGTCTAATACAGCGCCACTTTTCTTATTTAAAAACGGGAAATCACATCAAATATGAAAGCAATCTGCTCCCATCCGGATGCTAAATACTGTTTTGTAGCTGGATTAAATAAATCTTAATTGGGATGCTCAGTGTATATTTTCATTTATTGCCTTCCTTCCTCTCTTTTCCTCCTCTCCCCACACCCAAGGATCTGACTAGAATATAGTGAAAAATTGTAAAAATTAAAAACATGGGGGCAAATACACAAAAACTAAACTTGTGCGTCTTCCCAGCTAGTGAAATATCAGGAGTCTGTTTTTCTCATAAATACAACACATTTATTTGTGTGTCTATGTTTACACATTAAAAAATATATAAGCATATAAACATATAAAGAAAGGATGAACACATTCAAACATATTCTTTGCAGCTTATGGGGCAGAAAAATCTATAGAGCTTCAAATAACCATCTTCTGCAGTTCAATTTCCTTTGTAATGAAAACTAACACCACAGAAGTATGTACATTGTTCAATTTAATATGGTCAATGAAAATTTATATCCCTCCCCTTATTTTATTCTGAATTATATTATTGCAGAAAATGAGCAGAGCATATGTGATTCAAAGGGAAAATAATCAGTTTTCATTTCCTATTGGCTTAGGGACATGAGTGAGCAAGCTTGAAAGAGAAACTTCTTTAGCAGAGCAATATTTTGTACTGAGGTTTTTTGGAGGCCTGAATCACTTAAAATGACTCCAGCAGAGTGCTGAGGTCTAATTTCCAAGTCAGAAGCATCACTGGGTATTTACACTCCTGTAAGGAGTGCTGCTGTTCCCAGAACTGAATGTGAAATTTCAGCTGCACCAGCCCAAACTGTAAGTAGAGAGTTGTGTTCTTTGAACCCAAATAGACTCGAGTTTTGGATATTTTGTATAAGAAAAGTGCATTTTCATTTATGGCATGCTCTTTTCACCCCTCCCCACCACAGGCACAGACACTGCACCCCAGGTCTGTATTCTTTGAGGAGAGGGGACATTGAGGAACCTGGCAGTGATCAGGGAATAACCACAGGCAAAATACCTGGCTCTTTTTCACCTTCATTTTTGTAGCTACAGAATTGGAGTGATGGGGCTGAGTTTCCCAGTGGAGAGAGGATTTGAAAACACGGGAACTAAAAAAGGCAAAATTACTTTTGTAATATATGTAGGTAAAATATTGCTGGTGGTTGAGGCCCTTGTGGATACACCAGATATTTCAGGGAATGGGGTAAGACCTTAGAAACTGACTCCCCACAAAGTCTTCATTGTGTTTTATATCTTCATGAGGGACATCCCAGCTGACTGTCTCTGCACAACTATATTTATATATCCTCAACCAGTGAGCTGAATTCAACTGACTAAAAGACTTGAGAAAAAAAATTATATTAATTAAATGCAATATGGGATCTGCCTCCAGACATATGCTATCTGCAACCAGTGTACATGAATTAATCATGAACTATCTTGAATAAATGTTCCTAAGGGAAAAACTTGCTGTGAAATGGTAGCAAATGAGTCAAAATGATACAGATATCAGGATTCTTTCTGTTTGCTTCTCTGCTAGTCTCCTCCATAAATAAATGTATAATCTTTCATTAACTATTCAGCGAGCTTTTTATTTTGTATTTGTAGCATTTTGCCATCTCCTCATCTTTTTCTTCCAAATGTGGGGACAGTCAGCCTTTGACTAAGGCTAACCCAGAACCAGATGTGATATATTTGGGCTACTAAGGCCAAAACAAGAAGCTGAATTTTGTGGTTGCATATCAGTCAACTCAGGCATTACTGTGCTGTGATCCGTTATGCCATGTAAACAAACAAAATATGTTTTCATTAAGGGCTTTGAAGTCCTTGATGAAAGGAATGATCTGAAAGAAGGTATTGTTGATTCTAGAATGAAAAAATCAGGACAGTTCATGTACACAAGTTTTCAGGAGTGCTGAAGTGCTAATTGAAGTTGCAGTGAAGATTTTTTTTTTAAGCAAACCAAGGAAACACAAGTTTATTTTCCCAACTGTACCAATTAATGGTGTCTGCTAACACTTTTTATACCCCAAAATATTCCCTCTACTTTCCAGGAGAGTACAGGTCTCCTGTATCTTCTGTCTCATGGGGATGAGGTTCCACAAACTGTAATCAATGCAGCCAGAAGATTATTCAGGCTCCTCTAAAGAAAAGAACTGAATTTCAACAATTGATCAGAAAAGAACTGAATTTCAACAATTCATCAGACTCTCTTAATCCCATCTGCCAACATTTTCTAGATTTCCATTGAGTTCCTTAGTGCATCTTTTAGTTGCCCAAACCCACTGTCCCTTTTTTATGCTTTGGGCATCCTTTCAAACTTTCAAGTGACCTTAAGGTCATCTTTCTTCTGTAGGTCCTGAGGGCAGCTCAGAGAGCATTAGAAATCCAGCTTTAGGCAACTGAAGCCCAGTCTGGGTCACCAGCTGGGCTATAACCAACTGAGCTAACCTTGACTGTGGATATTAAAATGTCATATCCTCTCTGTCTCTGTAGCACATGGAAAGCAGAGCTCTGGTGCTCCCCAAATTAAGAAAAGAGACAAAACACTGCACAGCTAAACCACTTCCACCTATGGAAATAGATGCATGGTGTGGAAATGTGCATTCACAAGCATTGAAAACAAAACTATTTACATTTGCAGTAAGTCCCACAGGTTTGCCACCACAGAAGGGTTTTGCTCTCTAAACATTTATTAAACACAAAGAGACCAATGAAAGAAATTGCAAATGAAGTTTGTAATGCCATTCTAATATACATTTAGCAACTCAGTTGTGAAAATAAGCCACCTACAATGCCAGAATAATGGATGCTCTAAAGAATAGGGAAGTACAATGGGAATAACAGGGTTTAGCTGGGCTGTTTTGTAATTACTATGATGAACACGTACAGTGACTCATCCCTAATCCTATTTCTAGTACATTTTTAAAATTTTGAGTCAAGCAGAGTGCCATCCACTTCTCCACTTGATCACATTGTCTTTGACTCTAACTGGAATTTAATTTGAACGTGCCTTTTAAGGCCAGACTGCCAAAGTTTCACATTTAAACCTTCTCTGTAGAGGACTCTTCCACATCCTCTAAATTCACCCCTGCCATGATGCCCAAAGAAAATTCTCATCTGAAACCCACAGAGCAGGACAGGGGCTGTGGCTATTGCTGCTTCTGAATTGCCAACACACCCAGGCTTTGCTAAAATAGCTCAGCACTTTTGCTGGATTTTATCAGATGCATCTGTTATATTTTATTTTTTTTATTTATTTTTTTTTTACTTGTAGGTTCATGATTGGAGCTGCTATCATGCTTCATCTCTTTGCTGAGCTTTTAACAGAATGAGTCTCCAACCTGCTGTGGCCCTTGCCTACCTCGGGCTGCCAAAAAAACTGAAAAAGAAACCTCTCCCTTAAAAAGGCCAGTCAAAAACAGGAAAAAACCCCTGAGTGGCAGCTCTTGCAGAGGGGGCAGGTAGGGATTGACTAACACAACAGATGCTTCACTAGCCATTTCTAAAAAGGCTCGTGATGCAGTTTATTCTACCCCAGAATGAATCAGTTCAGCTAAGAAAGTACTAATCTCAAAACAAAACCCTGACAGTGTTGCAGGGGATCCAACAGAGAAAAGCACCTTGGAAAGAAATTAAATGCAACATGAAGCTTGATAGCACATTTTAGGCTCACCAGAAATCAGTAAATAAATAAAAAAATGAGAGGTGAAAAACAGATTGGAGAGGTGTTTATTTTCCCCAAGGAACATCCACTGGAGACCAGGGAAGAGTCTTAATGAAGCAAATAGCATCAGGGGAGCTACTTGACTTAATACAGTCCTTTATTTTATTTATAGAGGACTGATTTTTCAGTCAAAATACCTGATGTGGGCTTACAAAAAGCATCCATGGGGGGAACAGAAGAAAACTAGAGGGACTCCCACCTCATCACAGACTTCTAAATGGTCTGTTAGTGATTTCAATAGAAATGTGCTTGGGAAGCTCTGTCAGGGTTCAGCTCAGACATGGGTTACAGCTTTGAAAGTAAGGCTGAAAATTGCACAGACCAGCCTGTGTGCTGTTCATGGCATCATGGGTAGCACTGCCACAGGAATTTCTGTTTGGGAAAATTAAAATTGGAGGGAGGAAAGAAAGCCATGGCTGCAGAATTTTGTTTCTTTTGCAGACTTTTTGTTTCTGGATTTGTCAATAAAACAGGCCAGGACTTTCTCTCCTTTCCTAGAGACAAGTGACATGGCCCATCTGCTCATTCCTCTCCTCCCAGGAGGAGGAAGCTTTGCTCTAACTACATATCAGGTGTAATCTCTGGCCCTTTCCCCTCTCCTTATCAGGCATTTCCTAAGAGCACTAATTAAATTGTAATTAAACCCATGTCTTTGGCCACAAAAAGTTTTGATGTAACCACACAGACTCAGGACTCCAGAAGAGAAATTGTCAGAAAGGCTTTAATGCCCAGTGGGGTACTGGTGTGTGACTTGATATTTCCTTGCTGGGAGCTGCTGTGGCACAAGGGCACAGCTGAGTGCCCTGAAAACCAAACAAAGGGAAATGTTTTGCCAAAGAACCTTTGCAAAATGTTCACCAAAAAACCTCCAGATGGTCTGGAGCAAGTGGTTAACTGCAGAGAATTGGTACAGTCCCCTTCATAATTGGCAATAAAACTCTATTTTACCTTTGGGGGATAATTTCTTGAAAGTACTGGTTTGAGTTCCTAGCAGAAAAAGAAAAAAAAAAAGAGCTTGTTTATCTATCTAGGTAGTGCTACCTGTTTTGTCATTGTAAATAAGCTCTGACACCCCTGAGAGACTTCTGTGCATCAGGAATTTGAAATAAAGGCCATTCCCAAAGCTCAAAAACAATTGCCAGACTGACAAGTTAGGAGGGAAAGTGCTACAAGCCCTTCAGTCAGGTGAATCCTCAGAGGAAATTTGCCCCCCCCAAAAAAATCCAGGCAAAAATCCCAACTAAGCTGATAAAGATAGGAAGGAAATAACAAAAATAGGGAACCAACATCTAGAGTTCATTGCATATATTTATATATGGAATTTGATGTGGAAAGACAAGACCAAGTTGATGAAAGTGAGTATATATTGCAACTTTACTCATAATCAGTGAGGAAATTTGAAAGAATCATTTGGCCAAAGGAAAAGGTTGTATCAGGAGCCCTAACAGCCAGCTTTGTTAGAGGATACAAAAAGGACTGGTAAAGGAAAAGCAAGGCACTGAATGCAGGTGATATATTAAATCCATTAAATTAATTAAATACACATTCCTCTGTTCAAAGGGAAGAAGATGAAAGATGGCAAGGAATAAAACTTGATATTTCCTGAATCAATTGTTTGAGGGAATGTGAACCCACAGGTCCTGTAGAAAACAGGTTCAATTTAATCACCCACCTAAAAAGTACATTACCCTGAAAACCCAATGTGTTGGGAAAGAGGGAGATCAGGGAATTAGAAAGGTCAATCTGGAGGAAAAAGAATGGATTTCACAGTCAGAAAATGGGATTTATATGTAGTGCTTGTCAGTGTGGCATCATGAAAAATAGGTATTGTCACACAGGTTTTCATTGTTTGGTAATGTAGACATTTAACCAGGCAGTTGAGGAAAATCCTGTTCTTCCCAACACAAGGCTGTGATTTATTTTCTGCATATATCTAGGGAAATAACAGAGTACATAACCACTGATGGAATGAGCTGCCAGACTACTACCAAAATATCTGGTTTTCTCTATTTGTATTTCATTTGAATGCTTCAGATCAGTCCTTGTTTTCCCTTTAAAATCCCATCCATTTCTAACATCTTAGTGCAGGTACCAGGAGCTGAGTGAGAAAGTTCCTTTTCAGACTCAAGCACATTTGTTTTTCCTTCTTTCACCTCCCCCAGCTGCAAATGACATTTGTTCAGGCTGCTCTCCAGGTGAACCCAGGCATCTTTCCAAGCTTAAAGGCCAAAAGCTCACAGATGTCATATGTCTTTTCTGATATTTCCAAACAAAATGAGTGTTCAGAAGTCATTTCCATTTCCCTCCCTGTATTTTTCTTCAAGTGCACTTTTCCTCCCTCATTTCCACTCCTTTTCTTCATTTTGTCCACTTTTCCTTTTTAGCTTGTGTGTGTTTCCATTTGCATGTTCTCCAAATGTGTGCTGAGCATTTTATGGTGACTCCAAAAGACATATGAGACAAACCAGGTATCATAATGCTCAAGGGGTAGAAATACCAATATATATTGCAAAATATCTTCCAGACCCTACACTATGGCTTACCTCTGTGCTGGAGGCTTTGGAGCAGGATACCAAAGACTTGAACTTCTAAAAAACTTCAGAATGTGAATATACTAAACCAGCAGAGAACTATTTCTGGGTTTGTTTTGGGTTGAGTTTTTTTTTTTCCCCTATTTTTTTTTTCTTTTATTTTTTCTCTTTTTCTCCCTTTTTTTTTTTTTTTTCCTTGGTCTTCTAGTTTTCTGCCCAGCAAGTGGACAGAAAAGGCTCACTGTAGGTCAGAGCTGCTGCAGAGGAAGTTGAAAGAGAATGAAGTCAAAAGGAGGGAATGGGAAAAGGGCAGGAAATGGGACCACAGCAGGGCTCTCTTAGATCACTCCTGGCATTCATTTGGCCAGGGTTATATGCCAAGACTACAAAGCTGTACCAATTCTGAGTATTTGAAATCCTAGGAAGTTATTTTCCTCTCAGACTTCTCCCTTTTATTAACTTGTTTTGTAATTCCTCCTGTAAAAGGACTGTTTTAAGAAAGTAATTTTAGTGATGACCATGAAAATAAGTACTCTTATGGGCTCTAAGATGTATTTTCCTCCTTCCACTTTAAGCATCACCAAGATTTCTCCCATTTTCACAGTGTCTCCTCATCTCTAATCCTATTCTGCTTGATGAGTGCAAAAATAAATCAATCAAGCACAACTTTTTCATTGTATATCTCCAGCTTCTTATTTTTCTTCTGATAATCAATGTGGCCAACATATAGCTTTGTTTATAGTTGTTTTGCTTACTTAATAGTACGATGTTATTTTTAAAAGAGTAAATTACAGATCAAATCCCTCACTCAGCCTTGATCTCGAAACAAAGAAAGGAGGGTAAAACCTTATCAGGAGCAGAAGTGTCACAGAATGTTCTGAGATGGAAGGGACCCACAAGGGTTGAGTCCAAGCCTTGGCCCTGCACAGGACAACCCCAAACCCTGACCCTCCAGCCTGTGCTGAGAGCATTGTCCAAACACTCCTGGAGCTCTGTCAGGCTGGGGCTGTGACCACTGCCCTGGGGAGCCTGTTCAGTGCCCAGCCACCCTCTGGGGCAACAACCAGGGTGATACAAATGGTTTTCAAAAATACCAAGGATTTTTTGGTATTCTTATCCACTGGGCTCTCCTTTGTTCCAGCTCATTTGCAATATCAAAAGTTCTCCCCTGGTACTCCGTAAATGTGGCTCAGGAAGTTAAAATTAGCATATATGCAGACATCAGTAAAATTGATAAGGCTGTTAGACTCCCAGAAGCTGTATTGATTAGCTGGTGGGACACTTTATCAACTTGTCACAATTAAGTGTTATTTTAATAGTCCCCTCTTCCCATTTAATTGTTTCTCCTCTTCATTAACAATGTATGAGGCCTAATGCTAAAAGAGTGGCATTCCTTCCAGAGGGATTAGCACTTTCTGCAGGGAATTGCCTGTTTTGCACACCCTTCCAATGTGCATTTTATCACAGCCATCAGCTGAAATCTGCTCTTGATTTGTGCATCCACCGAGTCCCAGCCCACGGAGATTGGCAGGATTCACAAAACTTCTCAAGTGTGAAGTGTGAGTTTGTTTGGTCTCAGAGTGGTTCCCACCAACACTTCAACTCCTGCACAAATATGTTGGAGGCTGATGCAACAGTAAACTCACTGTGGCAGCTCTCAGTTATCTTTATTTTAGGTTGGCTGTGAGGGGTATTCAATTTTATTAAGATTCATCTCTTTTTCTTTTAGAAAAAAATGCAGACTTGTAAAAAGGTGTTTCATTACAACTGAAATTGTTGAATATTTCCAGTTCAAAGAGAGATCTTGCATATTTTTTAACAGCAGTTTTATTTTAGCGAGAGGGATGTTTATCAACACCAGCAAAAAATCCAAGCACTTGCCATCACATATTGAAAGGGTGTGACAGCCAAAAAAGCACTTCATGCCTTTCGTGGTTTGGCTTTGACACATTGATCACATTTCCTACTGTTTTTATAACATCTGTCACCCTTTTTTCACAATCAGCCTTCTAGATATGTAGAACCCAAATCCCTTTATAAAATCCTCTTTTTAGTCTATAGGAAAGTTAACGATCCATGAAAAATGTCATATCATTTATTCAAAGGACAACAAGGATAATTTGTGACCTCTTGCTGTCTCAGGGGCTGATGACACTTCACTCTTGCCTTTTCTTGTTCATATTTTCATGCAGGGCAATGTCTAGGTAATTAAATCACTTAAAGATAAACTTTACTACTGAGTTTCATGTAGTGCTTTTTCCCCTTCAAAAACCTTAAGTGAAATCCACCTAAGCAGTTGCAAATCATTAAATATATCAGAAAACACTTCAAAAATATGGGCAAAAAAGAAAAATTATAACTTTGAACATATTAATGCTTTGACTTCCTGAGGGAGGTAAATCATTAAGCAATAGTGTTGCACACAAAGCTGCTATTCCAACTCTTAAAAAACTTTGCATTTAACCAGGAGCATTCAGTGACAATGGTAGGATAAGGAAATGTGTGTTGAATGTGCACAGGATTATCAAAGCTTAATGATGAGGGTTAGAAGGGATCCATGGAATCATCTCCATAAACTCCATAAACTGGACTCTGGCATGAAGTCTTGGAATGAAGCAAAGAGTATTCAAATAGTGCTGTGAGGTGAAAGCATTTTCCTTCAAAAGGCTGCTGTTAGAATGCAGTGCTGGATAATAATCCTTGAGCCATCATCTGTGTATTCTCCTCTATGGGCTGGCAGGGGGCTGGAACTGGTTGAACTTTAAGGTCCCTTCCATCTCAAACCACTCTGGGATTCACTGAAGCAGTTTCTCCACATTTCTGGATAGAATCTGCCTGTCTGTGTGCAAACCTTGTCAGTCACATGGCAGCAATTCCAAGGTCTGGCACACTCCTAATTGTCTTCCAAAGCCAGTCTGCACTGTCCCAGCAGCTCCATGTCCAGAGTCTCTGCATATCTGCACGTCAAGGCAGCCTCAGCAAGGAGCTCAGCAGCCCTTTGCTGCACTCAGCCCCATATGACAATGACTTTTTTTGCAATGTGAATTCCCAGACTGAATTCTTCCAGCCCAAAACTCCAGTGGTGGCCTCATAAATGTCCTACAGAAGAGAAGCATCAATTCCTTCCTGGGGTGATTCTGTGCTGTGATCCAAACAACCAGGCTGCAGCTGGTCTTTGCTGAGGGGCACAGTCCTGACCTCTGTTCAGATTTTCTCCTGAACTTTTCTCATCCCTAGTCTGAACTATTGCAAGAAGTCATTCTATTCCAGGAGCAGTCCTTTAAATTGAACCTTTTGATCCTCTTGAGATCCCTGTGAGCTCACTTCTCCAGCTTTTTTCCCCCCCTGGCTACCAGCACAGGGGCTGCTCTCAGTTTGGTGGGGTGCAGTCAGTACACCAGGAATGTGCTATATGAATAAGGATTTGCTACCACCACCCAAGGGTCACTTGCTGGATTGGGATAGGTGCATTTCCCCTCCCTACTGCCCTGGACTGTTGCTGTACCTGGCATGAAACAATTTCCAGACTTGTCTCAGGAATTGCCAGACAGGCCCTGAGGGCAGAATTTTGGTGCTGCTTTAGAAGACAACTCTAACCTCAGTGCAGTCCCATTTTTGACACGTTCCCCACTGACTATTTCTTCTCCTCCAAACAGAAGAATTAGAGCCTTTAAACATTTTAATTTGAGAAGCTCTGGGAAGTAAGTAGTTTCAGAGATGTAATAATATTGTTGGAAAGCATCACCAGACACTTGTGTGGATCAAAAATTATCCTGCAGACATCTGCTGCTCAGTGCTTCTACAAACAGAGCCCTGGGCTGGGCTCGTCCTTCCTCTTTGCTGGCTTTTGAAGGCTCTCTTTGCTTCTGTGTCCCACAACTTCTCTTCCAGATGGACTCAGGGTTTGCCCAGTTACTCTGCCACTGGTGCTGAACTGATGACTCCAAACAGGATTATTCCAGTGGAGAGCATTCCTGAAAACCCTGTGCTGGCCTCTGAACCAAACCACTCCAGAGGATCTCCTGTTTCCAGAAAAACACAACTGTTCTTTTTGGTGTAAAAAGGCACAAAACTGTTCCTTCTAATCTAAAAAAAGATCTGTCTCTATGCCAAGAAAAGCTTTTGAAGCAGTGAATTTAAAAGGATAAAGAGAAAAGTTTAGCTTGCCTACAACATCTCTGCTCTTGGCATTGCACCTTTATTAATGTATTCACAGTTAATAATGGAGATATATACAAGCCATTTAGCAAGATGGCTATCCATTATTAATTGTTAAATTAATAAACTATAATCAGGCACAGACCCTGGGGCACATCCCACTTTGTCTGTGAAAATCACTTTTTATCATTTCCAGTACAACTCCAGCAGCTTTTGTGCTCTGTTTAGGATGCATTTAGGGCTTGCTGTTACCTTTGGTAACTACACTCTATTGCCAAAGTAATCAATTACTACAAGCTGGTTTCTCCTGCTGCTAACACAGGCATGAACCAGGACTTCTGTCATAGTTCTGATAATTTGAAAAATCCATACAGGTTTAGAAAAAATAGAATAATTAATATTCTAATTTTTATTATCCTAATCAGTATTATTCTAATAGTAATATTTCAAACTGGAAAAAGGCTCTTCAGTTGGGAGTGCTTAGAGATCAATTTGTGTAACAGAGGAAAAAATGAAACATAAAGCTAAATTAGTTGAACTCTAACACTTCTAATTTAAGATCAAGAAGTGAGTTGATTATGGTGTATAATTAAACATCATAATAGAGAGCAAATTAACTCTTCCAGGGCTTTCCCCTACCTTTTTTCATTTAAGTATTTCAATTGTACCAAACAGAGAAATAACAGGAATCAGCAGCCACAAGTTAGAGCTTATATATTGAAATTATAAGTATGGCATAAGATTATAACCAAGGAACAATTCTGTGAGTGTAAAAATCAACAAAGTAAGAAAAGTAACAAAGTAAGCAAAACTACTACAAACAATTCAACAATTTTCCATTTACATCTTGTGATTATTTCAGATGAAGAGATAGTGTATTTCTCAGCTACTTGTTTCAGGAAAACATAAAGCATTGGGAAAAGAAAACAAAGCTGGGGTTGTATGGGCTGTGAGATAAATGAAGTCAGACAAAAAATCAAACTGAAAGTTATAAAAATTTTCTTATACTTCAATTAATCAGTCTTAAAATGATGTAATGAAGCTAGATTTTGGGGAGGTAATTTTTTAATATTTTTTTTTAATTAATGGTCATCTTCCTAAAAGATAAAATATTTTCTAAAGATNGTGATCTTATCCCAATATTTCCTGCTTTATTTTTCTTCAATTCTAGAGAAATTTTTTCCAGAAAATCTGATAAAAGAGATGGCTTTTTCTATAGCTTTCCATTGCAGTCAAAGAAAGGATTGTTTTCTAATTGCAGTGCTGCTCTGATCCACAGGATGTCTAAATACCACCTGAGACCTTGGGGATAAATTGTAGGCATTTAGTTCCTTTTTCCTACACCTCCATCCAAGGTGGAGGCACTGATATTTCTTTTCTCTCCCTCCT
>VZTT01062034.1:3523-17424 GCA_013400855.1 Buphagus erythrorhynchus
TTCTATGCTACCATCTGTGAAAAAAAAGTCCAGTCATCCCATTTCAAGGACTATGACAGAAAGATGTTACCTGAATGTGCTGGCTTTTGTCAACACACCTATCTATCCTGTCCTTAAACTAGGAATTTGATTACCAAGAATAATATAACCAAGCTATGGGATGGCAAAGCTTGTGGGAAACGGAACAAACAGCCATGACTAGATGTGAGTAGCTAGGCTGAAAGGATAGTGCAGGAGGGAATCTTCACCAATGACTTGCAGCTGTACTGATTACCAAGGACTGAAAACACCCGAGTCTGCCCAATCAGTTTGGGGGATATAAGAGAGTGGATGAGTTGTTTTTAAGTTACAGGTACTTGTAGTTGGAGCTTGAGACTGAGAGTCTGCTGGAGTAAGAGAAGGTGTCTGCTGGCTGTGCTGTGAGGAGGTAAGGGGTGTGTGCTTGTGCAAGGGGCAGATAAGGTGAGAAGGTGTTGTGTGAGGGACAGTTAGGGTAAGGTGACTGGGAAAGGGACAGCTTGGGTTTAGCCAGTCATGTAGAATGGAAATGAAGGAATCAGTGTTGTGTGAAGCTGCCTATAAAAAAAGGAGTCAGACTTACATGAGAGGTTTATGAAAGAAGGAGTGAGAGTTAGAAAGAAAGAAGTTCATTAAGAAAAGAAGGCATGTAGAGTTTGCTACTAAAGGACTAGTAGTAATACCAGTTAAAGGGCTGGTGGTGATACCAGCCATGTCTGTCTCAACATAATTGCAACAACTAGACTTACTGCTGCTACTGCTATGTTCTTTAGTTCTCCAGATTAACACTGACTTCATATATTCTCTAACAGTCTTTATCACTTCCGTGTAACCCAGTGGTTATTTCACATCCAATTCCAATCGTAGTTCATGAGTTCATTGTATTTCTTTGTCTTTTATGTATCCTTGATCCTGACTTGGTGAATATATCACCGCAGAATTTTCAGCAGGGTTCTGATGGAATTCCAGTGACTACATTGTGATCAAGTGACTTAAATCCATCCAAAGAGCTATGGCAAACCAATCAGCTGACTGTGGGGTTGCCACAACTTGCACCACATGAAGCCTGGGAGAATTCCTTACTGATGGCCTCTTAAAAGAACAACCTACCAAGGTGAGACCTGTACATATTTGTGCACCAGGAAAAAAATGTAAGGAGAAAAAGGTGGTGAGCAAAAAGGGGAAGAGAAAGACAGAAAGGGAAGGTGAGAAGGGGAAAAAAAAGCAAGAAGGAGAGATGGAAAGAGGGATGAAAAATAAAGGAGTGGGGCTTTTACATAAAATTACAAAGGAGAAAAAGGAAATGGGTCCCAACATGATACAGGATATTATCTAATGTGTGGATTTGAGATGTGTGATATAACACCTAGCAAGTCTGTTTATGTCTAATTTATGGTCAGGTTGTTTCTTTAACTAACCAGTTAGTCATGCTCACAGGTATTAAGTTCTAGCTACACAGGACTGATTTTAACCTGTGGAAGCTTTAAAACATGAAGCATTTTTCAAAAGGAAGGAAAGAAGACAGCAGCAGAGACAGAATGTGAGAGATCTTAAGCCTGGGTCTCAAAGCAAGAGCAGATTTAACCCAATAGACATCAGAGAAAAGAGATTTGAACATTTCAGAATTGTGGTTTCTGGAGGAAAGAATGACTTTCTGATCAGTAGAGTCTTGCAGCAGGTTTTCCCATTCTTTCTTTAATCACTAGCAAAGGAACTTTCCTATTTTAAGCAGGCAGATATGAATGGTATTTCTTTTTCATGTTTTCATTTCCTGATATGGCTCTTGATCAGGAGCTGCAGTGATGAAGGCAAAAAACCAGGTGTGCTTTTGAAGGAAATGCCATCAAGGTAAACTCCATGAGGATTGCTGGTCACAGCAAATGTGAAGGCTACTTGAAAATATTGCACTATAGCACCATAGAAACATGGTTTGGAAGGACCTTAAAGATCACCTAATACCAACCCTTCCTCCCATGGGCAGAGATAAACGTCATGAAGTTGGATCCCAACAAGGACCATATATGCACAAGAGCTGCAGGAATCTTCAAAGATTTTTTCCTTCTACTTGTGGAAAAAAACTATAGAATCACTTAGGTTGGAAAAGACCTTTAATATCATTGAGTCTAACTGTTGACCCAGCACTGCCAAGTCCACCACTAAACCATGTACATAAGTGACACATCTACACAACTTTTAAATACCTCCAGGGATGCTGACTCCAATGCTTCACTGGACAGCCTGTTACAATTCTTGACAACCCTTTCAAGGAGGACTTTTTTCCTAATATACAAATTAAACCTCCCCTGGCACAACCTGAGACCATTTCCTCTCATCCTGTCACTAGGTACACAGGAGAAGAGGCTGACTCCCACCTGGCCCCAGCCTCCTTCCAGGGTTCAGGGAGCTGTGGAGAGTGCTAAGGTCTCCCCTGAACCTCCTTTTCTCCAGACTAAACACCCCCAGCTCCCTCTGCTGCTCCTCATCAGGCTTGTGCTCCAGACCCTTCCCCAGCTCTGTTGCCCTTCTCTGGACTCATTCTATCCCCTCCAGCCCCTTGTAGCAAGGGGCCCAAAACCGAGCACAAAATTCAAGTTGCAGCCTCAGCAGTGCTGAGTACAGGCGAATGATCACTGCCTTAGTCCTGCTGGACACACTAATAACTACTGATGAACAAATAATGACTTCCTGGCTGTATTTATCACCCACCTCAGAGCAAAATTTAAACAAAATCTGTGGGTTTTTTTTTTTTTTTTTGTTTTTTTGTTGTTGTTGTTTTTTTTTTTTTTTTTTAATCCTTTGTCATATAAAAAATGGACTGGGGTGATACTAAATTTTCCAATAAGAGAGTGAGTTTTCAGAAGAGTATTCAAAAAAATATATTAGATTAGCAAAATAAAGTTGAGTAGTTTCCCATTTGAGAGAAAATGATATACCAATCTTCTTCCAAATGTGTAATTGGTAGAAACAAGAAAGAAATAAAGTGATACTTGCCATTCTCTCTTCTTTTTAACCTCTTTAATAAATTACTTTTCTCTCTGTACTTTTCTTTATGCCAGGTAGGCAAACAACAATTTTTGAAAAATTAAGTTTCGAAACCAGTAAACTAATGACTAGATCACAGCAATATGCAAACTTCCTGTAAGACTTTTCACTGAAAGGTAAAGGAAGATGACACAATAAAATTTTAAAAGCAAACCTATTAGGCTACCTGTAGCCCAGGATTTCTGGGTTTGTGACCTCTATTTAAATATATTTCCCACTTGTTTTGCCACTCTGTGAACATATGCTATTTATGCTGCTCTCAGACAGACGGACTGTGCATTTAGCTACAGAAGTGGATATGTAATAAGAAATCAGCTCCTGAAACTTGTACAGATTTACTATTTCTTTTCAGGACTTTTTTTTTACAACACCATCCAGAGCTACTTATCAGGTTGCTGGACAGAATATATTCTATTAACTGATCTACCAATTTACACTACAATAATGATTATAATCTTAATATATATTTTTGCTAGTCTGTCTATATAAATTTCTGAGCTGAAGAGAATTCATAATATGTATGATGTAGCTAACTTCCTATATTGTGAATATAATAGCTCACACATTCATGAAAATACTGGACATGAAATTTAAATATTCAGAATCTAATCCAAAATACTCTAAAGTTCTGCAATACTTGATTTTTATGATAATCAGCACAAAGTAGTCAAATAAAATAGTCCAGCAGACCAATTAATATTAAACAACTAAAAGTATGAAAATCTGTTTTGAATGAAACAGTATAAACAGGATATGAAGTTCTGTTTAAGTGTCTTTTGCTTCCTGACTATGGATAACCACATCTCTGGCAATGCATCCTCCAGATACAAGTGCTGACAAGGCAGGAACCTGTCACTGTGTCCAGCCAGTTCAGGAAGCCAGAATTACTAATGGTGGATGAATGCTTATGTTATGCTCTTGGCATAGATTTCCAAAAGATTTCCGAAGCTGGCTGCCTAAGGTTTTAGTTAGATATCTGTTTTCAGCTTCTGTTTAACTCCCTTCACAGTAGGCAATTAGAAATGTAATTTTATGCATAGTGTTTTTGAAATTTGAGTCTCTATTTTTCATTCCTTTGTTTGGGTGTTAATAAAGGAAAAATGTATACTTTTGTTAGAAAGAAATTGAAAGTTTGCTTTTTGTGCAAAATAAGAATATTTTGGAAATTTGCAGTTGTGTTTTCTTCTACACATTTATACCATCTTCACGGCTATGTAAAAATTATTGTTTTCTTTGCTTATCTTAAAAATAACAAAGCACATAAAACAACAATGCATACATATGAAATAGCTGCAAAGACAAGATTAGCTGGGAAAATTGGGTGAACTGCAATTCTGTTTGCAGTGTTCTGTATCCAGTCTGGACTTGACAAATTCCCTGCTTTTGGCCGGAGGGTCCAGATTTCCATCCCCACCTTCAGGCCTGCCAAGGCTCGTTCATCTGGCAGCTCTGCCCAGCCATGGTCTCACGTCCTGCTGACAAAACAGCCACTGCAGCCATTGCTTGCCAGGGGCCTGGGGGCACCTGCTCAGCCTGCAGCCACCTGACCTCCTTTCCCACCATCCCCCAGCCCACGCAGCCGCAGGGTGGGCTGACATTGCCCGAGCTGCTGGTCCCACTGATGCTGCCCTGCTCCCAGGCAGCAGGTTATGTATCAGGTAGCCAGCCTCGCAGCAGCCCTGTCAACCCCTTTTTTGTCTCACCAGCCCTGTGTTTTGCCCACAGCTTCCAGCTCACCTGATCCAAAGAGTGTGCCTGCTGAAATAGCACTGCATGCACAAGTTGCTCAGCCCTGTTGTCAGGTTCACATCAGTCACAAGTTTCATTCTTTGAAATCAGCCATACAACAGCTTCAGTTCCTAGTGGGTTGTCATAACAATTTGCCAGACTATTTTCCATTTGGATTGTAATGCTTCCGAACACTGAGCTTTTACATTTACTTGACTTCTGATTTCTATATGTCTAGCCTTGATTTCTTTGTTCTTATTTTAATTAGGACTTTTAATCCAATCCAAGCTACTTCATATTTAATAGCAGGAGAAATAATTTTTTCAAAGGGAATTACATTTAAACTGTTTTCCATCATTTCTCCATGATGATAGAGAATTAAGAAGAAAAATTTATTCCCAGTGAAAAAAATACCAAGTGACCTACCTGGAACTGCAAGTTTTCTATCCCTGTGAAAGAGGAGATTGATTAGAGACACAGAGACAACAACCACTTGCCTGCAGCTGTGTCATGTGATGCAGAAGGACATGTATTATCCTGGCTGAAGGATGGAGAATCCCTCTTGATAAATCTGAGTTTGACTGATGGTACCTTGAAGCACTCTGTATGCAATCTGATGCTAGTGTACTGATCACTGCTAGAAGGAGCTCTTATTACTGACCAGAGGAAGCACTAAAATCCTTGATTCAGCAACAGCTTTATTTACAGGTTTTCTTTTGACTTTACAGTAAATGAAAAATGGAAGAGGGTTAAGGACTGGTTTAAACTGCTTTAATATTTCACATGTAAATAACTGTTAATTAACCAAAACTACATTAGGAAGCTAATAGTGGGCAATTATTTTTAATGAAAATGTTTTTACTACCTTGCAGTTTTGACAAAGCATTCAGTACAGGCAACATGTTAAATCACCACATTTTTCCAACAAGCTATTTGAAATCTGTGGCAGCCAGATTTGATTGATGCAGTGTACCAGACAGCATAAGTATTGCAGAAAATGCCATTTCAGAGTTCAAAGCAGTAGAAAATTTGCTGCTTAATAATTCAGCAGTGAAATGAAAATAATGTAAAGAAGATTAGCCATGGTCTTTTATTGGGTGGCACTCATAGGAACGTTCTCATTTCTAGACCTGTTTTTTCCGAGTTATATTTTTAATCAAATGCTATGAATGAAAGCTTTGCTCTTCTTATTGTGAGTGAGGCCAGAGGGAGGACATCTTCTAAAAGAACAAACTACCTTTTATTCAGCAATATGGCAGAAATAAAATTTATTCTGTGCATTATACATTTCTTTTGTTTCTGTCATAACGATATGCAAAAAAATCAGCCAAAGTCCATGTACCTGTAGAAGCTATTGTTTTCATTGTGTGAACTCGTCAAAGGTGCTTGTAAACATTCAGCTGCACCATTTTAATATAGCCTAGATCAGAAGTGGAGCACTAGGATAACTGTTCCATTTCAGTGTTTCTCCCATGTCCAGGGTTTCCTTTATACTCAAGATGAGCTGCTTGGCCAGCAAACAGAGTGTCTCCTACACATAAACATTTCTACCTAGTCACACTTCTCCCAGAAATCCTGAAAAGCAGGAATCCCTGAACATTTGAAGTATACTAACATTTGAAATATACTAAATTCGTGCTCTGCAGACCATTTCTTTTGACACCTAAAGTAACAGGTTCCTGTGTCAATAACACTTCACACATTTCCAGGAAGATCTAAAAATTATGTAAATGTGTATACTTGAAAAAGCAAAACAAAGTATTATCTCTTTGCAGTTATTTTCTCTACAACTGCATCCAGCAAAATAAATATTCAAAGTCAACTGAGCTTGCTTATCAGGCAGTTGGACAATCTGGTGAATTTTCAATTCTAAGAATTAAATTTCCACAACTGTTTTGCAAATCGTTCAGCTTCCAATGTTCATTAATCTGGTGGAATATTCTGGCTATTGGAAATCCAGTTTTCAATTTATTTGCTAAATCCTCTCTCTTTGAGAATACAAACACAGGGTATAAATATATTTTGGGGAATTGCCTCATCCTATACGTTTTCCAGCATACCTTACCTGAGTCTTTTCCTATCAAAAATACAAAAGAGCAATATCCATAAGAGTAATAATTCATGTCAGAGTGTTTCTAAATTTCAACTGGTGAAAGCATCCAGTAAATTAATTCAGCAACTATTTTACTAGACAATAGGTTTATTAATGGAACTGATACAGACTGGAATTCCAAACACAGCTGTAACAATGGACATTTTTTGCTGCACTGTATATCCCCTACTGTGCAAAAACATCCCCTAAGATATTATAAGATTAAGCCAGCCTAGAGATGTTGTTTAAAAAAAACCGCCAGCAGTCACTGCTCTATTTACCAGCCTGGAACAGCAGTATCTAGCAACTTCTATTCTAGTACTTTGGTGCTGCTCAGAGATTGAAAGTCACCATTCATTACATCAGTCACTCTAGATAAATCTTTTGGCTCATTGTGATCTCTGATTAGAAGATCATCCAGTTTCTAGAAATCTTCCAATTTATAAATACATTTTTAGCGGATTTTCAATAAAGTTGGAAAAAGTAAGAAAAAAAGACCCATCCAAACATAAACTAGCAATGTCTGTAATTTACTGTCTCTAAAGTATTTGAAGAATGAAGATTTAGGGCTTTTTTTTCCCCGAGTTTCCATTCCTCTGTCTTTCTACATTCTGCACACTTGTATAAGAAAATATTAGGAATACAATTTCATATATGTTGTTTACAAATTGAAGGGTATAATTGAGGAAGACTATTTTGTTTTCTGTTTTACAAGGAAATAAAAGAATAAATATTCCTTCCAGTCAAAATTCAAGACATTTAACATATAAATTGTAAAGCTGTTTTCTCTGTTCTGCAGGCAGCCATGTATACAGGTAAAGCAGTGCATGTGCAATAGTCTGAAAATATTTAGCAGCAAGGTACCTCACAAGTTAATCTGACATAAAGTGGAATTAAGCAGCACACAGCAAATACTTGTTCATAACACAGATGCTATACTATAGCTTGCAGTTGCCAACAAATAACTTACTTTTTGTTTTAAAGAAATCAGTAGAAAACATGCTGATGTTTTAAACAGACAATATAATCACTTTCTGCTGGGAATATTAACACATTTAAATTTACGCAGGTGTTTAGTTGCTGTCCTGAAACCATGCCAGCATGTCCAGCTTCTTTCATTATCAGTTACACTGGAAACACTGCCACAGCAATTATTTGAGCTTTCAACAGAGATGGAAAACCAACTCAAAGAATACTAAATAGCTCTTGTCAAAGAACATGTTTCTTAGTCATGTATGACAAAACACTGAGAAACAAGAGCAGGGATCTGAAATTACTAATTTAAAAGAATCACTGATTTAAATTAACAAGAAATACTGCCCACAGTATTAGCCACATGTTATGATCCAGTTATTAAAATTACTAGAGTGATGTCTCTGCCCAAATTAAGGTGTAAACAAAACCATATGCCAAAGTCAATGGTATGGATTTTATTTAACAGTAAATGGGAGGTAGAGAACAACACAAAAAATGAATAGAAAAAGAGGTGAGAGGGGATAGAAAGATAGTGGCAAAGACAAATTAAGTAGAAAATATCACCACTCTGTGGATCCCAACAGCATCATGTTGATCTTTTTCTGGTCATCTTGGTGGTGAGGGTCCCTGAAAACAGAGTTCAGTGGATAAACAGGTCTGGCCAGGGGCAATGCCCAGGCACCTCCCCTGGCAGCAGGGAAGTTTGACTCTGTCTCTCACAACAGGCTCTGGATGTGGTGCCTCTCTGCATCACTGCAGTGCGCTGGTGCAAGGCCTCAGGAATCAGTGTGGAGAGCACTTTGGGGGATCTTTGATGGATTGTGACACCTCCTCAGCTGCTTCCCACAGGAATGGCAGGGGTGCCCACCTTCCCTGGGGAGGGGCAGGTTTACAGCCAGGCCAGTTTGTGTAAGGGAGGATGGGTGTCCAGTGTCTGCCCAGAGGTTATGTCACACACCCCAGAACTCTTCTCCTTCGCCCTTGGCTGCAGGAAAGGGTGTGCAAGCCTGGCCTCAGCAGGTGAGTCTCTGGGCTGTCTCCTCCTCCACCCTGAAGCCAGCTGGGGATGATTTTCAGGACAGCTGCTGGATTTGGCTTCCTTGTGGATACATTTTTCTCCCTCATCTTTGTTTACTTCTAGACCTGAGATAATTGGACAATAGTGTCATTTTTCAAGTCACTTTACCTCAAGGTCTTTTGAGCAGCTTAACTCACAGTCTAAAGTTCTGGTGAGGTGGCATATTTAGGGAGGGGTGAGCTTTGGTGGTCGTAGCTTCTTTAAACAGTTTTGCCATAATGGGCAAACTGTCCTTCATAACAATGTTTAGGCGATTAACCATAACATTTCAGTCTCTTACACCACCAAACAAAACTTTTCAAGATTTTATTAGGAGTAAGCCTTATAAGAAATGAGAAATCAGAGCATAAAACCAGTTGTGCATAGATAATATTTTTTTTCATTGAATTTGTTAAAGAACTGGACTTGGATACATATTGGATTTTTTAACACCAATTCTTGGAATCCCAAAGCAGTAATAAAGTTCATTTTTGAAGAATTCCATTAATAATTTTTCCTATGTAAACTTTATGAAACATTCCCATAATGTGAACTGCTTCCTATTTAATGAATGTCTGTTTAAATCAAAAGGAATTGCTACTTTGGGATTTCAGAAGAAATATAAGAAAATGTTTATCTAGACAAATAAAGGTAACTGTAATGTTCAGAAAGCAGATGCAAAGCTTTTTATTCTGATTTTTATTAAGACAATGCATCACAATTTTGTAAACCTGAGCTTACTGAATGGACATTCTGCAGCTAAGACTAGGTAATGCAACTGTACTGTGAATCAGCATGTGAATTTAATCTATGCTGTGGTATATGTGGGTGCACATTCTTCAGAAAGCTATTTAAAATGCCTCAGCTTTTACATCTGCAGAAATAAGTGCTAATTTACTAAATTACCTATAGTTGCGAAATATTCAGTTAATGGAAAAGGCAATAGAATTACAAAATAACTTTGAAATTACAGTGTCATCTCTGTTGAAAGTGAGAGCATCTAAACAACCAGCCTGCTCAGGAAGGGTCAGCTATAATAGGTTGCCTCAGACTATGTTTCTACAGGCTTTGAATGTACCCATAATGGAGCCTCCTAAATTCTAGTCAACCTGTGCCAGTATGTTACCAATCTCACAGTAAAAAAAAAAAAAAAAAAATTAAAACAAAAGACTTTTCTTAAATTCAGATTGAATTTGCCTATTTTTTAATTTGTGGCCATTGTCTCTCCTATCACTGTCTACTACTGAGAGGAGCCTGCCTATCACATCTTCAGTTCTCCCATCAGGTGGTTATACACCTGCTGATGATAACCATTCAGAGCCCCACCTCTCAACCTTCTCACTCCCGTGCCTTAATCATTTCTGTGGCACTCCAGTGGCTGATCTCCATAAAAGTCCCTATCTTTCCTGTGCTAGGAAGTCCAGAAATGGCACAGCACTCCAGATGTGTTTCATCAGGGCTGAGCAGAGAAGAAGGATGGCTATCCTCCATTGCTGGCAGCAGCCTTGGAGACTCTCAGCCTGCTTTTCCTCATGGGGTATTTCTGGATCAAAGTCACCTTGTTGTCCACCAGGACCCCAAGTCTCATCTCTACAAATCTGCTTTACGGACAATGTAATCTGTCTATTGGTGCATAGATATATTTCTTCACAGGTGCAAGATTTTTCTTTTCTCTTTGTTGAATTTCATGAAATTCCTGTTGGTCCATTTCAAGCCTGTTTAAGCCTCTGTGAATAGCAGCACAATTCTCTGATGTCACCATTCAAACAACTTACCTCACTTTTTAGATCTCTGGAATTTAAGGGAGACGTCTCTGGGATGTTACTATTTGCCTAACTTGGAAGATAGTCAAGTTTTTTGGACACTGAATCCAAGGCAATAATCCACATTACAGGGTTAAAATTATATTGTTTTCACCTTTTTCAGTGTCCCTGTCTGTGTGCAGAAACTCTGAGTTCTCCCTAACTTAAACCAAGAGAACTGAGCCTACCATGAAGCAGACCTTCATGTGTATTCAACAACATAATGGGGGCAAGAACAAGCCTGACAAAGAAGAGCTGACTTTGGTATTAGTCTGGGAATTACACTCATCACCCAGAAAATAAGGAGGTCTTGTCTCTTGACCTTTTCAACCCAAAGTGATTTATACCAGCATTTCTCCTTCTTCTTACAGTCTTTTTTTCCAAAAAAACCCTGACCAAATAAAAAACTAAAAATCAAGAAAGAAACTTGGGAACAGAACTTAGGCTTGTCCTTTCTTGCTTTTTTTTTTTTTTTAAACAGATTTCAGCCTCTGCCTGGATATTTCTCTTCTGTTTCCATGATAAATGAACTCTCAATTGTTACTTGATAACCTATTATTTAGAGAACCCTCTAGAAAAATGGTTTGGTTCCTTTTAAAAGGAGACAGGCCTACAACTAGTCTTCATTAAATGACATTTGAGTACTACAGAAGTGATACCTCCTGGAAACCTTAAAATCCTGCTCAATATATGCACTTACAGAGAATTACTTCAGCAGTATGTTCCAAGGGGATGAGCATATTCATCCTGAAAGTGGCATAAACTTTCAAAGAAGCCAGCCTTTAAGTTCCAAAATTGGATTCAACGGTATTGATATAGATAGCCCTGCACTTGGCCTTTCCTATTGATTAATGCTAGGTCAGCCCTTTCACAGTATATTCATCTTTTTGGATTGCACTTAGGAAGCGACAGATGCTTCTAAATGATTGTGTGGGGAGCACAGAGGTCTAACCCTGCCTTTCTTGGAGCATTATTCAGTGAGAATGTTGAATTAGTCTCTGTGGATCTCACCTGAAGGTTGCATTTATCAGACACTGCTCTTTACTTTCCTGCCTTTGGATATAGTCCATTGTCAATATTTAACATCACTTTTAAAAGTAAGGAGAAAAAAACATAATCATTATATATATAAGAAGCCAAGCAAATGAGAAATTATCACAATACCAAAGTATTTTTTTTCTGATTCAGAACAACCTTGTAATATTTACATGATAGCTATGATCTTTCTTATGTTACTATCATCACTCATATTTTTATAACCAAACCTTTCACAGTGCAAATTTCATATTTTTTCATGATAGATTTATTTTAAGTTCAGTATTCAGTCAAAGTAACCAAAATAGAAAGGCATACCAATGAACATTGAGGGAAATAATGGGAAGTTTATATGATAGCAGTAAATCTATAGATCTATGACATGAATATGTCTAAGTAGCCAGATTTTCTCTTCGTAAACCTGCACACTCAGGATTAAGTCCTGCAGCAGTAACACCACAAGTATATTAAAAATTAAATCCAATCTGAACAGTTGCAGAAATATTTCGTATCTCTGGTTTATCACTGTGATAAGGCTGTATTTATATGTGTTCATACTTCTTGAAGAGGTACATGAAAAGTCAGGGAAGACGTCCTTGCCTTGGAAAGCTACCAAGGACTGAGAAAGCCCTGGAGAGTGTGGTTGGGTGGAGCATCCTAGCATAGTCCTGAAGCCAACCTCTGAAATAATGGAAGATCTTCTTGCCAGCCTGTGGGGCCTTAACAGAATGTGCTGCTACTCAGAAAGATTATTAAAGCTGAAATGATTTGGGGATGGCATACCCACCTGGAATGGTATAGGTAGGCAGGAGACATTGTGTGTTAACCCTTTGTTAAGTTACAGCATGAAAGTCAATAATTTATAAGTGCAAACTTTAGCCAGAAATTGTATTTCAGTCAATGTTCTTTGTTACCACCCATTTCTGATGGTTTGCATTTTTTTTCCCCCAAGCAGACCCCTGTTATAACCAGTCCCAGAAGGTGAGGATAACTTAACATCTTCTTAATAGATCCCTTGGGGCAGATTAAAGTGAAGCAACACTGAATGATCAAATGTTTGTAAATATATATATGTACAAATATATATATAGGGTTTATTTTAGAATTGTTTGCAAAGGGAAATAGATATGTAGCCATTTGGGGGTTTATTTTCTATTGTAATATAGAAATAGAGTAATATAAGAATAACACTTAGGAAAACACATAAGGAAAAGACAGAGAAAAGATAAACATTCAAAGATATATATACAGTCACCACTCCTAGGATCCAGGGGCAAGTCTTAGTTGTAGCAATTTCAATTTTCATTGGCCAAAGTGGCAATCTTGATCCATCAGTAGTAGAAAAATTCAACAATTTCATGAATTATATACACTCAGGTTCAGGTGGAAACACCCAGTATCCCCCCTGAGGCAGGGAGTTTTACTCTGGATGATGTGATGCTGTGAGGCACAGGATACTTTCAGGAGTCCCTGATGGCCCAGGTCCCTACAGCTGCCTATTAGGTCAGTGCAGTTGAGTCTATTATGACCCATTATGGTCTGTCAGCAGAGGTGAACACCATCAGCAATGTCCCAGTACGTCCCAGCAGGAGAGTTACCACAGCTGAGTTCACCTGTGTAAGCACAAAAAGACAGTACCAGCCTTACAGGATTTGCCTCTTTCCTTATCTCAGTCAACACCAGCTGTAGCCTGAGGTGGGGCTGTGCTCACCCTCTTCACCTGGGCAGTTTCTTTACACAGGAGCAGCTTGTCCCCTGAATTCTTAGGCCATCAGCATTCCAATCTCTCTTCCAGGGTCATCTGTGGATACATTCTTCTCTCCAGACCTGGGATGCCTGGACAATAGTACCTGCTTTATCTCAAGTTCCTGTCATAGTCCAAATTTCAATTGGTCTGTTTGGGGAGGGGTGGACTTCAGTGGTCACAGATGAACAGCTGCTTCTTTGCAGTTTGCTATAGTGGGCAAAAGTCCATGATTTTACCAATGTTTTAGCCATTCACCATTTCAGTGTCTCACAACCAAGATACATGGAATGACTTGCCAGAACGAGGTTTGTCAAGGATTCTCACATCTTTACCATGCTCCTTCCACTGCAATACTCACATAAAAGCTATCAACTTTTAATAATAAAACCAGCTGCATTGGGCTTA
>VZTT01062038.1:6651-24190 GCA_013400855.1 Buphagus erythrorhynchus
ACAGCATTCTCTGTGAATCTGCTTCCTCATTCCCCAGTGCTCACACACACTGCCCTCTCTAACTGCAGGGGTACTTATTCACACAGATAAGCCTGGGCAGTACATATCCATATTTTTTCCTTTAAGGGCAGAATTTTCTCTTAATTCTATTATATTAATTTTTAAAAACCTCCAAGCTTTTTTCCATTCAATCTCCAGAGTCCAAAGTTTACCTTGTTTCATTAAAATAGTTGCATGTGTTTGTTCTCTTTGAAACCCAAAAGTGTACTCAGAGAACCAAGGAACTGTTTACTCTTCTATTTCATCTGACTCTAGTTACGAATGCACAACATTATTCTTGAGACCTACACCTCTGATAACGCCCTCATCACTTAAAAAAGCTGGTATACCCAGACTTTCTGCTTCAGCAACTATTTGATGAAGAAACCCTTCATGCAGAACACACAGGAATGTTTGGGCCCTGCTCTTGTTAGTAGAACTTAAATTTCCCAGCTATAAACTGGAAAATAAGTCTCTGCAATGACACAGTTCTTAGTAGTAGTTCCCTCTAACAAATTACACATCTAAATACAAACCCAAGGATTTAAATTCCTAGATTACCTCAGTAGAATTAATTTACCAGCCTTCTCTTCCCCTAGAATTATTTTATTCCAAAGAAATTATTTTCAGTCTGTGCTATCCTTTCTTCTTTCCTTCCCTCTTATCATTTAATTACTATTTGGTGCTATTCCACCATTTAGCTTTCAGTTTTATCATTCCTGAATAGGCATATGCTCTTACATCTGAATTCCAAACATATCTGCCATCCCACCATATTTTTTCTCTCTCTAAATTCAGTTTCACATCTGTAACCAATACTTTGCACTCTGCTGTCATGGTGTCTGCTGCCTAGCATCTGGGTGTATGAGGCACAGACACTTCCAGATGGAAGTTACTTTTGCATATTTTTGTATAGTCTTGCTCATGTTGTCATTGTCCATTTATGGAAAAAACAATGCTTTTTGGCCCCCTCCTAAAAACAAACAAACAAACCAACCAACCAACCAAGCAATCTTTGCCTAAAGTTTGATAGCCAGGCCCAAGGTTAAACGGATCAGGCTGCAGCCACTATCATCTTTAATGGCAAGTCGCAGCCTACCATAGCACCAAACACAGCAAGGTTCTACCCGGAGCTCAGAAACTTCAAAAAGGCATTAAGCCTGCAGTTTCTTTAACGGTCTAGAAGCTGTATTTCTTTACTCCTGTTATGAATTGAACAACCTTCTACAGAGAAACAAAGGACCAAATTCCACAGGGTGCTTCACTTTCACATTCCTTTGTAATGCAGTTCAAGATCTGCGTGTGTATTTAACCAGCCCTTTCACTTTCACTTGGCCATGCCAGGCTTTAGCAGTTTCTGAGGTACAAAATGTGGCTGACAGCAACAGCAGTAATATAGCACCCTTGGAGTTCTTGAAGTGTAAAGTTCATTAGTTCTACCTTAAGGTCACTCTTTTAATCCAACAGCCAAAATCTTATTCACACTACCATGCTGTTATCCTGGAAAAAAGAAAACTGCAAAAAAATCAAGACGTCAGCTTAGATACTACTTACAAGTGACAAGATCAGCACTGAAAATCCCAATCACAGTCAATACCTTTTAGCAAGTTTCAAGAAAGCAACAAAACTATTCTTGATTGTGCTGTAGACCAAATGAAATTTAATAGAACGGATAAAGGAAATGAAGAAAGGAAAAGATAAACATTTCAATACCTGATAATTGTGTTTTATAATTATTAGTTGAACTTGGCTCACAAATAGAATTTACTAGGGTGTCTGTTGGGAATTACAAGACATGCAAATAAACGAATTTTAATTTCTTCTGTGTTTGTTTACTGATTTTTGTACATACAGTTTAAATTTTAACAAACTCAATTTTGCTTTATCCTTGGTGGATATTTGTACTCTTATTAAAAAGTTATGTCAACAGAAGACTTTTAGAACACAGGGATTGTGCTCTAACAATTCTGAATCATATTCTTAAAACAAGAGGTAATAACTCTGTAACTTACTAGCTTGACTGATCCTGCATAAACTCACACATTCACTTATGTGCACTGTAAGAAGTTTTTAAAATTAAATGGAACACAACTCCATAAGGTAAGTACATTTGCATGCACAGACGAGAATGGCATTCCCTTCTATCAGAAATAATCTGAGACCCAAGACTAATTGGTCATGTTATGTATAAGTATCTAAGATGCTTTTAGATGTACATGCTTTTCTTCACCTCACATACTCATGTTTTTGAAGGTGAGAATTTTCAGTTTTGTACAGTCTGCTTATTCAGAAGAATAGGCATAGCATTTCTTTCCAGTGCTAAATTAGCAACTGCCTCAAAATGAGCTCTCAAATTAAGATCCTCACCTACAAGACTAAAGAGCTATCACCTACATTCCCCAATTTATCCTTTTATATTTATATAGTTATACCACTCACACAAATGTTGTATTTCAACAAATATTAAATGTTTTTTATTTTACTCACCTGCACAGTAAGATGAATCCATTTCTTCACAAGAATTCTCCCCAGTGTCATTACTTTTATTGGTGGCTGCAAACCATTTACTGTGCGATAATAAAACATGGTCTCTTTCTCAGAGATTGTGAGTTTGAGCACAGTCTGCCCATCAATAGCCTTTTCTATCACACACCTTTGGAAATAACCAAGAAAAACAACATAAGGTCAGAGGCACACATATATACACATTCTTGCCAAGGTGCTATCCTGTAAAGTGATGCTAACCAGAATGTATTAAAATAAACATTGAAAGTACAGCTCTTGAGAAGATGCTCTGTGACAGTGAAAGTCACAGGATGTACTAAGTGTAAAAGAACTTTAGCAAAGATATTTTCTGTCTTGATCTGTGAGGTTTTTGGGTTGTTTTGGGGCTTTGGTTGGGGTGTTTTGCTTTGTTTGAGTGCTTGCAATCCTAGCTCATTTTGGGGGTGGAAGAGAGGTTCAGTTTGCCTCCTCTCTTGAAGGTTCCATGACAAAAACCGCAGTGACTGTGCAGGTCTCTGCCACACTTTTCATACAAAGCTGTGCAACTTAGTACATCCCATGGAGGCACCTTAATTTTCCTTAGTCTATCAAGGCAAAGGCAATATAACCACAAAAAGCAGTATAAATTACATGCTTTGGTATTAAGTCTTCCATCTTTCCACCCAATCTGTGCAGGTAAGGCAGCCCTAACACCAGTTTACCCTACACTCCTCTCTTTGAAGTGCCTTTCTTTAACCTAAGAGCAAGGCAAGAAGGCTATCCAGACACTTATTAGGAATTTTTTTCCCCACAAAGACATCACATCAATAGCAAATGCAAAAATGTCATATAAGGTACAGAGAATACCATCAATAGCAACCCATTTTGCATTTCAATTTGCTGAAACGTTTTTGCCAATTCAATCACCATGATGTCAAGAGTCCTGAGAAAGCACAGGCTCCATATGCTTGTGTAACAACTATGTATTTTATTAAGGCAATCATAAATACAAGAAAAAATGACAAAGTTCTACCCTTCCCATTTGAGCTGCTCAAGAAATACAGTTCTCAATGTATTGACCCATGGAAAATCAAATATTTTAACAATTACACCAGACTAAATTAGTGCATTGTATTACAAGAGGGAAGCATATAAGATTTGTATGAGATTAGTATTTACTTACACATATTTCAGAGACAAAAAAATAAAACCAGAAACCCCCTATCTACTGATAAGTGTCTTCATCTATTCTGCATTTATAAAAGAAAATCATCAAAAAAGCCATTCTTTGATATTGCCATTATTCACTAATTCACTTTTAAATCCAAGAGAAAAATTAATTCCTTCTGTTCCTCCTGCAATGTTGTCAATGAAACACTTTGCAAAATGAAGACTTCTGTTTTCCCAACCTTACTAAAACCACGTTTCTTAACAAATTGTCCACTGGTCTTTTCAATATTTTGTTTGCTTGTAAACATGCTAGTTTTGTTAGATAATAAATGTGAAGGAAGGCTCAGCTAAGTAGCAAAATATTTAGGAACTGGATTTACCCAGTTCCTGGATAAACAATAATTGGATAATCCAGGTTTTGTTTATTTTACTTATCTAAAACAAACATCCCCACATTGTTTTTATCCCCAAAGGTGTCATGACTTTAAGAAGGGAAGCGACCTTGATGTACATCACTTTGAAAACTGGAAAGAACAAATGTGAATCGTGACTTACTAGTAAAAGAGGAAAATCAAGAGGGAAAAGAGAAGAGAGGGAAGGAAAAAGAAAAAAGAAAAAAATCCAAACTAGCTCTAACATAGGTGAAACAGGAGGAGGCATTACTTCTGACTTTGAGCTTGATTTTCCATTCCAGCCATGATTACAGAGAGAAGCCACTATTCTTTGTGAAGTCTTCGACTTCTGGTAACCTGCAGTCCCACAGAGCCAATACCTGACTACATAGATCTCAGTGGTGGGGTTGGAGGGAAGAAAAGCCAATAACACAAATCCAGTCGGTCAGTTTTCAAAGAGAAAAATACTCTAGAGACTCTAACTGGTGCTGCCTGCACATTAACTGGAGCAAATGGGAACATCTGCACTGTTTCAAAATCAGATGCATGGTATCTTAATGGCATACACCCCTCATAGTCTAATTCCTAATATAAAACTTCTGAATGGATAATAAGTAATGCCATATGATTTTAGTCCCTTAGATAAATAAAGTTTAAAAAATCCATGTGCTACCCACTTGACAATCAGGCCATTCCCGCTGATCCTTTTGCTTGTAAAAGGTCTCATCTCACTTCCTGCCACCACCAGTATCTTCTGGGCACCTGAACTTGTTCCAGTTCACACTACATTGGTATAAGCTGCCTGTAATGGTTATTCACATATGCAAGGCTTGTACCAATACTCTTATCTTATTCCATTGTGAAGGGTTATCATCATATTCAGTTTCCTATATTGTGCTAATTCTTACTTACAAGCTACACACAGGCTTACTGAAGGCAATTCTATTAACTGATGAGTACATGCAGCAAGAGAGGAAGCATGAGGCAAGAATGAAACTCAGGGGCAAGAACTCTGCTCACTTACTGCCTAAAGGGAAAGAAAATTTAAAGACTGGACTACAAATGTCAATGCTTTCTCACTCTTGCTTTTCTTCAATATTTCCAATACGCAGTGACTTAAAAGCATGCCTACAAATATCTTTACTAAATATCTTAGAAGATTATCAGAGCTTCAAATAAATCTGTAACATGACCTGACTCTTCTCTCTATGTCAAAGTGTATTGTCTCCCAGATTCACATAAAACTTGGTATATGAAACTCATGAAAAAATTATTGGTGTCTCTACTTATGTGCAATCTTTAAAGGGCCTTTAGACTTGGATCCTCACATCACTCTCTCATTTCAGCTAGATCACTAACTTCTAACAAAAATCCTGCTATTCTCTTACATGGGTACGTGCCTATCAGAATGTCACTGGATGTAATGGGATACTGTGCAGCAGCACTCCTAACTTCTTTCCTAAGTGCACACTCTAACAGGTAGACCATATAAAATTCAGCACAAAACCACATTAGCATGGCATGTCCGAAACACAGGGGTCTGCTGTACTTGATGTAAGAGCACTTGGGCAGTAAAAAAAACACCTTGTTAAACTTTCAATCATTCTACTTGCAAAGTGAGCAACTCGTTCTGGCTGATCTGCCTAATGCTTTGGTGGGAACACAAAGACTTTGTTAGAATGCATCCCAGTTCTGTGAGGCTCCTCTGCTGTGATCGTGGGGTTTAAAAGGTCTCACAAATGACATGTAACAGGGACAATTCCCCATCAGGGACTGCGAAATGTAGGATATCCAGTAAGTCAAATTTCATCTGCCAACCTCACTAAAGACTCACTAAACCAATATAATAAAAGGGAAAGCATCTTAGTCTGCTGGTAAATTTCTTCTCTTTTGTAAAATGCCTTCTGAGTCAAGCTTCAATGGCAATTCATGTGCAACAGCTGTTCCACTAGAAGTGGAGCTCAGTATTCCTTTCATAAAAAAAAAAGAAAAATTAACACAATTCTTTCTGTGCCAGTGGAACAAAAGCACCTGGACAGTGGCATATCATCCTGACCACTGGAATAACTGCTACCTTCAGTTTTCAGGACTGGGCTTTACCATTGTCTTTCCTACATGCTGAATAGCAGCAAATCGCATAAAGTGTGAGAATGAAGTGATCTATTACAAAAATTGAATAAAAACATTTAAATTTTAAAGTGATCTATAAAACCCGCTGAACAGGAATATGTACACTGTGTAGTTATTAACACAGCAGCAATTGGAAGCTAATCTTTTACACTAGTCCATGGCTTATCAGTCATCAGTAGAATCTGGTTTCTTCATAGCACTTAATCATTTGAAACTAGGGACATAACATTTCATTGTTTTAGGCTCCATGCATCAAAGCCTATCCCATTGACAAAAGACTTGCACAGATCTCACTCAATACATCGCTTGGAACAGCTTGCTTGGAAATTAGCAGGATGCTTCTGCTTCAAGTTAGGCATGTGCTCTGCTGAAGGAGACTCTGATGAGCTCACATGTGTGTGGACAGGAATTCATGGCATGGGAACACACCAGAGAGACTCCCTGATGTTTAAGATTCAACCATTATATAGAAAACCATAGGGGCCGAAGATGCCTTTACACATACTGCCTGCTGAAATGATTTAACTTCAACTCAAAAGTCCCTTTTGCTCTGCAGATATCATTTATTTCCACTCCATAATCACAAATTCTACAATGTCAAGTTTTTTAAGGTAATTATCATTGCATAAAACATACTATAATTTTACATTATGATTTTAGATAGTTCTATTTTTTCTGATGATTTTGCTACCCTGAGACAAGTGACTGTTTCACATCAGCATGCAAAAGAAGTATCAATAATGCCTCAACAAAGCACACCATTAGCTACATTCTAAGAAAAAGTTATGAACACAAGTATAAAATAATTTGTGGCATGTAGTGCAAAGGAACAAACTCTTTGTGTGTTTTATTTTAAAAAGATCTGCACAACAAAGGTAAGATAGAGTAGGAGGCTTTGCATTTTGTGACAGACGACAGAACTATTTTTGCAGGATCTGGGATGCGTTTTTCAAAAAGCAGGTTTTTCATTATAGTAAGGCCCAGTCAAGCCAAAAGGTCACTTCTAACAGCAGTATTTCCTGAAAATGCAACACGTAGGCAAATAGGAAAGGGAGCATGCTTATCCACCTCTATTTTGTGAGCACCTAGTGAAATTTCACTAGCAGTTTAAATAGTGGAATCCTTTGTTAAAGCAGCAACACAGTCTGCCAATCAGGCAACATTCCCCAGATCTTCCAGGAACACTATGATCTCTCTTCTGTATGTCTAATATATACATTTTGGTGGTTTTCCTTGTTTGTTTTTACGACAAACTTGTGTTGGAGAAGTCCTAACATCTTAAATAATTTTTTTTCCCATCATGAAAGCAGCAACAGCACAACCCTGTGACAACATGATTTTCTAGCAGCTTTTAGAAGGAATGTGAATTGAAAACGTACATTTCTCTTTTTGAGAAAAGGCACGCACATTATGTATGAATAGTTCCAAACACTGAAAGCCATTGGACTATCATCTGAGTCAATGCCACTGAAACTGGAGCCACTTGTCTTGACATCTGGGAAGACCCCAACCTAAATACGGGTCTATAAACGTCACAGTTTCCCACCACGCCTTTTAAAAGTTTAAAGAGCTTGCTAATAATGACCATGACTACATCAATTTTTTTAAGAGCACCAGGAAAGTAAACACCTTCAATACTACTTACATTACACCTTCTTGCTCAGGTTTCAACCATACAGTTAATGTAAATGAAGCTCCAAGCCTTGGAGGACGAGGAGTAGAGAAGCAATCCTTGTGATTATGAAAAATAAAACTGGAAGCATTGCTGGAGGACCCTGGATGCAAGTCCCTTTTGTCCTCGGTGATACAGGAACCAAGGCCTTCTGAAAGAAGTGATCTGTAGGATGAAGGCGACGACCTATATGGACATTCCTGAACACAGAACCTCTGAGTGCAGGATATAATACTTTGAACAGCTACTGAGCTATGACAAAAAGTACTTCGGTCTGGCAGCCCACAAGTGGCTTGAGTTGGCACGATTGACACATTCTTGAAAGCTCCCACATTTTCAAGCCTAGGGAAATGTCCCTGAGAGCTGACCAACACAAAGGAGTCATAATAAGTTAAGATTAATGTTTCAATAGCATGAAACAAGAAACGACATGTCAAGGAAAGAGCCCGGCAATTCATGTTTATAAAAAAGCTCCTCCTGATTAAAGCAAATGTAAATAAATAATGATGTCCATGTCGGCAGCAATGTCCTCAGGTGCTGTGCTTTAAGAGTTTGTGCAGCGTTTCATCCTCAAAACACCCGTGCAAGGACTCAGTCGCAAGGGACATCTACGTCTTCAGGCCAGCGAAACACACGTGGGTGACAGCCAGGATCTGCAAACCACAGAAAACACACAGAGTCCACACGAGGAACCTGCTCTTTTGCACCAACAGAAGTGATGCTCGGCTAGGAGGCACTTCAAGGGTTTGAATTCTTCGCCCAGATCCCAGCCAGCAGGCCCACCTGCACACCCGCGCCGGCTAGGGCCGAGACATTTCCCCAGGCCATGGGACTAAGCCGGCTCGAGGGTGCGCAGGCTCATGGCCGAGCCGAGTTTATCCCGGATCTGTCGCGTCACCTGGCTTTGTGTGTCACAGTAAGGAATACGGGACACGGCAGCAAACCAGGCCAAGCAACTTGGGCCTCTCAAAGTCTCTGCTGAGGGTTCCGGGCAAGTTGGTCGGACCTCACGCCTACAGCCCCCCGGCAATCACCTCAGCCTCGCAGCGCTCCCTGGCAGCTGCCATCCCCACCGCGCTATTCCCGAGGGACACCCCGCTCCCCGGGCAGCCAGGAGCGGCGTTCCTACCGTCCCCTCGCGCCTTACCCCGCCGCCCACCTCACGCCGGCTGCTCCTCTCAGCGCTCGGCAAAGCTGATTAAAACCACGTTCCCCATCTGTCCCGTGCGGTGGAGCTTTTTCTAACAGCGAGCGCCAGCGCCGGGGCAGCGGTGGAAGAAGGGCTGAGGGAGCCGCTCTTGCCCGGCCGGGAGCGGCGCGCAGGCAGCGGGGCCAGCGGAGCCCGGCGCTCCCCGCGGCGACGCCGCCGTCGCCCGGCAACGGCGCGGCCTTCCCCGCCCCCGGGCCCGGGCCCGCTGTTAAAGCGGCAGCGCGGCGGGGCCCGGGCCGCAGCGAGCGCAGCGCCGGCACACACTGCACTGCACTACACTACACTACTCTGTACTACACTGTCGCGCCGGGCTCGCTTCCCGCAGCGAAACTGTGCGGCGAAGGAACATCCATCCCCAGGCGCGGTTTCCCAAGTCGCGTTTCTTTCTCCCTTTGGCCGCGCTCGGGCCTCAGGCGAGCTGCGAAGGTGTCGTCGGTGAGCCGAGCATGAGCTACAGCGGGTTGTTGTTTACGTGTGTTTCTGGACGGAGAAGCACCAATTAATACGTCCCCTGAGGATATAGGAAGCATCTATAAGTTTTGTCTTTATTATGGAAGTTGCATGAGCTGCAACCTGGCTGGCATCTTTATCTACAATTTTGCTGCTGTTGCCTCCAGTAACTTGTCACCTTAGCATATTTGGACTTTTACTGGCGATATAATGACTAAATTCTTTGGCAACACATACAACTGCTAAGAAATCATCCTCTGTCATAACTCTTAATGCATTTAACAAGCCCTTCATCCCATATCAAACAAGCTCCTTGACCATTCCTGGAACATCTTTGCTTTAATACAGATCTTTTTCCTAAGGTCATAAAAGATAAATAGTAATTCCTGCTGAAGTGTTATCAGTCATTTTGCAGTGTTTTCATGTTCTGGTAGTCATTCAGCATCGTAGTGCTGTTGTCAGAATTACATGCCCTAAAGTATTCAAATGTAAAGAACTTTGTTTACCACAGAAGGGCCAGGGGAAAACATTTGTCTGAGGCACAGTGCAAGAACTCAGCCCATAAAGCATTTCTAGATAAACACAGTCAGACCACGTGCTACCACAGTACCATCGACAGTGCCATGGCCAGAGCTTTTGCACATCCAGAACAAACCAGGTCTTACACACGGCAGAGAGGACAGAAAATACGGTAATAAAATCCTAGATACTAGCTACCATCTCAGGACATCAAAGAATGGGAACAGCTATGAGCATGGTAGGAGCTTACAAAGGTAGGAGCTTACCAAGTGGTCAAAGGTACCGGACCGGTTTGTGTCTATTTCTTGGCATTTGTGCAATATTAATAAAGAAATAAATAAAATCAAGTTTTGCTTGCTCCCTTCCCTTTCTAGCAGCCAGCAGGCTTGCTCCAAGAATTCTTGCAGGTCTAACAGATGTCTGAAAGGAAAGTCAAGATATATTCACCACAAAATGTACTTTCTATTGTGTTCTGCCAATACTTGACAGCCTCACCACCTCCCAGACAGACTATACCATCTTTCAATAGTGCTCAGTTTGGGGAAGTGGCCCTGACTCATATTGCACCCTCTCTTCCCCAAAATAACAATCAGAAATGACAATTTTTCCCTTTGCATATTTCATCCAAATACACAAGACAGCAGTACAAACCTTGCAAAACCACATTGCAAGCCAACAACTACCCAGGTCAAGGATCACTACATTGTTGTTCATCAGGAGTGCAATCAATAAACTACCTGCAGGAGGTTAAACTATGAGAAAGCATCCAAAAGCCTTTGCAACCAAGAACAGGCAAGCACCGTAAACTGTACCACAAACAAAAAAAAACCTGAGAGTGATTTTGAGAGGAATACAGATATGAGTGTTTTGATATGAGAAGAAATACAGACCCTATTCACAGGAGTGTTTTGAAGGCTGTTTAATGTACATTTATGAAAAAGGGAATCCTACCAGGCAAAAAAAAAGTATGCTATAATTATGCAATGAAATCTCATGAAGAATACATTATGCCCATTTAACAGAATTAGAATTGTGGAACAAGGAAAGTGACGTCATTTGAGTGCTTCAGGCTTTTAGTTACAACTGTTCATTTCATCAGGAAAGAAAGCCTTCATTAGCCCCTGGGGTGCCTTAAGGAACCCCAGTGTCGTTGGAGAATCTGACCTGCACCATAAAGTTGTCACATAACTGGCCTCCTGATCCGAATGATTCAACACCCTATCCATGGCAGAGAGCATTATCCAAAAAAAACCCTTTCCATAGCAGTTGTTTCCTTAACCCATGGACAGCAGAGAGTCTCAGGATGCACAGAGGCTCTAGGAGGTCAGGGCAGGTTGCTGAGGAAAAGAAACCATAAAGCCTGGTTTGTTATACAGCACCCTGTGCCTTGACTAGAAAATTCGAAGACCACGTGTCTAAAGTTTGAATGCTCTGAGGCAAACTTTTATATGAGAAGTCATCTTCCTAAAACCAAATATAAGCCCTCAAACATACCTATTTGCACATGCTCAGTGGAACATCTTATTGAAGATGGTAAAACCACACGGGCTAATTAAGTTTCCATAAAAGGCAGGCTTAACATGACCATTGCCAAATTGCAGTGTGTTTAATTTTGTAACAATGATCCTCTGGTAGGATGAGAAAGTAAGAGAATTAAGAGAATCCAGCAATACACTTACTCAAAACTACAATTGTACAAAGCTAGTGTGCACAAGCAGTGCAAAATTGCATGTGTGTGTTTTATATTTACACAACGCAATGACAATTTAAAATTTAAAATAATTTCCTAGAATCATAATTCATGGGATGACTGAGGTAGAATTTCAGGTAATCCATTTCTCTCCTAAAACACCATCAATGTTCTGCACCTTCACAATTGCTTTTAAATATTTTCATTAGTGGTGGGAAGAGTCTTGACACCTAATTTGTTCATCAATTTTGCCTTGTCTTCTGTTCATGGAGAGTTCTGGAAAAATGCAGAATTTTGCAGTGTATTGTAAGCTTGCTTTTGTATCATGTTCAGAAAACCCCTTAAAACCAATATTAGCTCCAGTTTGTGCAGTGCTGACTAGCTGAATGCTGCGATTTTTCCTGTAGTCAGAATTGACCTATGTAAACTAGCCCACACAGCGTGACTTTCAAGGATTAGACTCAAGTGTACCATTCAAGATTCACTTTCAGTGAATATTCATAAAGACTTGCTTTTATGAGTGCTTTTTCCCGTAAAACTCCACCATTTGAATATTTGCAGGAAATTAACATAAAAGATCCATTTGCATTGCCGAGTCAATATGTATATTTCAAATTCAACTGTCTAGCAAAATTATTTTTTCCAATATTTTGCAAGCAATAATAAAACTACAGTGCAAGTACATTTTAATAGCTGGAGGGGAGTTGATCATGACAACCCAGAAATAATTAATAACTTACATTTTAAAGGGGAGGAAATTCTGTATAAGCCAGCGAAATAAATATTGGAGTAAAATTTTCTGAAAGCACAGGAGGAGGCGGCAAGTATTTTATAGAGCTGTTAAGAGCCTTTTAACAGCTTTAGAAGTACAGTACATCACACCACTTATTTTAGCACCCAAAACTTTCTTTGTTACTAGAAAGGCAGAAACAAAGGACTCTTTTAGGCAATGAGCTTTACAGGCTTCCTTCACATGAAAATACAGTGCCACAGTGTCATCTCTACATGGTAAATCCAGAGAAAGGAAACCTCTGCAAGAACTTCTTGACATAGTTTCTTTTCAATGACCATCATAGGCTGCAATAATGACCTGTCCAAGCAGGAAAGATCATCCTATACAGCTGGAGCACTTGGGCTCTGATAACTGACATTTTCTCTTCTCACAGCATCTGCTATTTCCTCCACACCTCCTCACACCCCAAGCCATCATAAGCTTTCCTGGCAGTTACCAGCATAGGACATGTCCAAGAAACAGTTTCTTTTTTATTAGCCCATTATTAAAAAAAAAATTAAAAATAAATTTTAAAAAGTAGCAAACAAAAACAAACCTCATTCTTGAATTTATCCTCTGGCCTTCATCCCTTTTGAAGGGTTAGGTTATCTGTACCTAATTAATCAGTTCTCTGTTTTCATGATCAACACCTTCTCCAGAGTCTCAATCAACTCCCTGCCTCTACTCTTTATTTTCTTTAGACCTTCTGCTATACTCCTCTATTTCATGGCTGCTAGGAGGAGCAGTCAGTAACCAAAACTTCTGTGAAGAGATTTAGACCTGAGACATTGCAGACAGATTCACCAAAGGTAACATTTCTTCTAAAGATCTTCCCCTTATTTTCAAAGGTGTCCTGTTCTTTGTAAAAAAAAAAAAAAAACAGCAAACAAACAAAAAATAAACAAAACCAAACAAAATCCCCAAACAAACAAGAAAAGACGCCAAACTTCCTCCACATGTTAGAAAGTTAAATTAGTATTTGTCCAAATATCAAACAATTAGGTAATTTTCTGAAGACAGATGAGTCTGGCTTTCAAATGTAGACTGTATCATACAACATGATCACAAATGTTTTCCTCCTATAAATGTTCAGCTTTTGGGTTTTTTCTTGAAAATTATTATTTCTCAATTCTCAAAATACCTATCTTTATAATATATTTTTGTCAAAACTTCTGCAATTATGTCCTTCTAAATTCACATCTACTTCAGCTTCTAAATTCACATCTACTTCAGAGCCCCTCCTGTTGCTTCTTGCAAATCACTACAGCAAATTAATTCATATTTATCATCCCCAAGGACATGCTCCTTCCCCAAACATCTCCTCCTGTTTGCTTCTGTACGGATCTGATCACTTTCTATTCAGACCCACTCTTCAACAAGGATCAGGTCCCCAAACTTTAGTCATCCTCTGCCCTCAGAATACTTATTGCCTACCCATTTCTTCTGCTTTTCAATGTATCCCTCTCCTTCACAGCACAGCCATCTCACTATACTCTGACCTTTAGTTTTCCCCTCTCTCTTCTTACTCACTTTCCCTTTCATCTGAAGGCTTCCACCTGAACTTACTTCAGTCCAATGTTCTCCAAAGTTTGTGGTAAATCCTTTTTCTCCTCATGGACTCTCTCTCTTCTATATGCCATCAGGGAGAGACCTGAAGGAAGCACTCCAGAGCCATAAACTGGTTATTGCTGTGCTTTGCTTAGCTGCTAGGTTAGCAGACCCAGGAATGATGAACTAAGAGCTTCATCATCTCCAGAGCAGAATCACAGTCCCTTCCTGTCCTCTAGAGAAAAGACACACTGAAGGTCTCCCCATGCCAGAAGGAGGAATTAAATCCTTCCTGGTTCACCAATGAGATCCTTGATGAGCAGCAACACAGGGGAGGAGCTGCTGCTGTCTCTCCATCTGCCTAGGAACTAAGAAGAAAGCAAGTTGTATGTCACCCTCTTTTCTTCCCTTCCCCCCATCCCTTTGCAGCTCCCCTGTGCCATCACACTGCAGATTGCGTTCTCAAGGAACAGCTTTTCAAATAATTTTCAGCCACCAGCACCCATTTACTCCCCCATCCCTGGAAGGACATGGCTGCCTGGGGAACATCATGCAGCTGAATTCAGGTCCTCTCAACTTCAGACCGATACAGAGCAACAACTGCACCATCCCTACTGTTTCCCCCCTAAGTTTCCCCTGCTGAATTATGTGCCCTCTTTCAAAGGTTTCCAGTGTCTGTAGAAGCCTCATTCTTTTCTTTAAAGTAGTGATTCCTCTGCTCCCGGCCCCTTCTTCTTTCAAGAATAATTTAAAAACTGTGTTACATTCAAAGAGACAGAGGTCTCCCCAGAACCATTGAGTTGAGCTTGTTAAACTTCTGCCTGTGAAACACATTAACATTATTCACCGCCCTTTGTTCATTATTCCCAGTTATCTTTACCAAGTCCATCTCCTGTAACTGCAAGCACGTTTTTGCATTAAGGTATCTTGTGCACCTTAATCTATACCATAAATTCTGAGGAGCATTGGCATGGATTGTTGTGGGATTTCATACTTTTCTAGAATTGTAGGATAAGTATAGGCTAGTTAAAAAAAAAAAAACAAAAAAACAAAAAAACAATAAAACTAAGATGCTAGGTTAAGGGAAGCTATTCAAAGAAGAAACAAAGCAGTCAGAAAATCCAAGTTCTAATCAGAACTAAGAAATTAGTAACTACATGTCTGTATCTTAGTTTCCTTATCTATAGATTGAGAAGTTTGATGCTGAATTTAGCGAAGCACTATGATGTGCAGAAAGGAACAAATTGCCAAGGAGTTAACAAGTGCAGTAAAATTTCTGAGTTTAACTGTCAAATGTCAAAACCAACCCTTTTTTCTGAAGTTCAAGAAACTGCTTAACTTAGCAGTAAATCTAGTTTCAGCTATGAACAAAAAGGTTACTATTAAAAGTCAAAAATTGGAAGTATTATATAACGGCCAAATGCTCCAACGGACCAGTCCTGTGAAATGTTAGAGAGCAGTCAGTAATTAATATCCCATAGCAAAAGAAAATTGATCGTAGGGCCCTGAACTTTATAAGTCTTTTCTATATGACCAACTAAAATATAAATAGGATTAACAACATGAAAATACACACTAATAGTTGCAGCAAGGAATCATGGATTTACATCTTTGCTGGCAAAGATGCTCTAAATGGTAAGACTGGAGATTCCTTCCAAGTGCTGGGTGACAGCACAGGGAAGCAGAGAAGCCTCCCACAGTAAGAAAAGTGACTGCAGATGAAACAGACCTTTTGTTTTTGTCCACAAAATCCCAGTGGAGCAGCTCTGTGAGGAAAGGTTGATTTAACTGCATTCTAGTTGAATAAATGTAGGTCTAGAAAGTTTGATAAGCAACGCCAGTGGGAGACAAGGACACAGCATAGGAAGCATGTCAGGGTAATCAGAGGGAAAGGATGCTGGTAGAGGATGCAGAATGAATCTAAGAGCTGACTGCTGCCCAAATGGGCAGTGCCACTCCGCCCAGAGGATTTAGCAGATTGAATCCACTCACCAAGGAGCCAAGTGAGTGCCAAAATTGGGTACAAGGATATTGGCAAGAACAGGATCGTCCATTCTAAGTGTGGCAAGCTTTTAGATGGTCTCAGTTTGCTTTGAGGAAACATATCCCAAGCTGTATGTTTATTTGATCTTTAAAGTCTGAGGCCAGGGATCATGGCAATTTTTGGACCACTTATGTAGAGTGAGGTATGACTTTCTAGTATATCATGCTTCCTGGTGTCCTTCTCAGAAACTTTAGAGGGGAAGAAGCCCAGAAAATTAAAAAACTACTAGCAAAGGTAAAGGAAGAGATCTAAATTAGTTACACCATTGATAGAAAAGGAGGTAGAACTCAGCCATGATACATTCTCTTTGGGTGTACTCAGTCCACCTGTAATTACACATATTTCCTTGACAAGGCACAGCCCATGATGACCAGGATCTTAACAGCTACATCAGAAAACAGAGGAAAATGGACAGAATGTGTGTGTAAGATAAATAGGATATCATTAAATAGACAAAACCATAGGCAAATGTGTTCCATTATTTTGTGAGAGGCAGAACTACTTTGCACCATTACCATTGCATTTTTATGACTGACCTAATGAATATACTCAAATATCAGTGCAATTTTCATCAGGAGTATGCAAAAAATGCAAACAATTTGGTCATAGTCCAATTGTAAAATCTCTGAGGAAATATAAATCCTAATATCCCAGTTTTCCTAAGGGAAGGGAAACAAACTGTATGTGCACCAATATGCTTCTAGTGATACAGCTGAAGACTGGAGAATGTAGCTTTATCAATATTGCCACAACAAGAAGCCTTTGCATATAGAGAAGGTTGAAATGTAGAAAGCAATGATCCCCTTGCACATCATTTATTTTAAGTATGATATATGTATATATTTTTAATCATGGTAATTTGCTTAATACATAATTTTATAAACCTCATAATTAAGAGGGGTTGGGTTTTTTGGTTTGGTTTTTTTTTTTTTTTTCCAGAGTTGGTCTTGGAGGAATGAAAACCTCTCAGGTTCAGTGTGGGGTGCTAAATAGCTGGGGGGTTCTACCGNAAATAGCTGGGGGTTCCTACAGCCTCAGCCACACATCTATAGGCTTAGACAGGGACTGGACAGAGAAGTCTCATTCCATTAGGATACTCTGCAGAGGAGAGTGACAGCTGCATTCACAGGAAAAGCCTCAAGACCAATGAGGACACATGACCTGGCTTGGGCCCAAGCAACACTGTCGAGGTTTAAATCCTCTCGTTCAAGGACACCTTGACAAAAATCACGCAAACATCTGTATTTGTGCCTTCTGAGTGTTGGGATGTTTGGGACAGAGAAAAGTAATTACTGTCATCATCCCCACACTTGATGCAAATTTTTAATACAAATTTTACCAGGTAACACTACAGATACCAGCATATCAGCATAACATGAGGATAACAGTGTAAATGAGAAAGTGGGCTCATATTACAGT